>JAYMFD010002864.1:0-71004 GCA_035771175.1 Paratinospora sagittata
TTGACCCCTAAATCTCAAATTTTTTGTTCACATGAACTAAATTTACTTAGAAAATGTGTTTGAGGCAATCGCTACCAATCCACTAGATTGCTTTCTCCACCAACTCTTTGAGCGAGCCCCAATATCTTTCTATGAACCCCCGGAATAGATGGAACTCCGTTCCAATATCCCGGTGAATTTTTTACCATTAAATCTCAAATCTTGGTTTAAATGAACTAAATTTACTTAGAAAATGTGTTTGAGGCAATCGCGACAAATCCACCAGATTGCTTTCTCCACCTACTCTTTTAGTGAGTCCCAATATCCTTCTAGCAACCCCCCAGAATAGATGGAACTCCGTTCCAATATCCCGATAAATTTTTGACCCCTAAATCTCAAATTTTTTGTTTAAATGAACTAAATTTACTTAGAAAATGTGTTTGAGGCAATCGCTACCAATCCACCATATTGCTTTTTCCACCAACTCTTTGAGCGAGTCCCAATATCCTTCTATGAACCCCCGAAATAGATGAAACTCCGTTCCAATATCCCGATGAATTTTTGACCCCTAAATCTCAAATTTTTTGTTTAAATGAACTAAATTTACTTAGAAAATGTGTTTGAGGCAATCGCTACCAATCCACTAGATTGCTTTCTCCACCAACTCTTTGAGCGAGTCCCAATATCTTTCTATGAACCCCCGGAATGGATGGAACTCCGTTCCAATATCCCGGTGAATTTTTGACCATTAAATCTCAAATCTTGGTTTAAATGAACTAAATTTACTTAGAAAATGTGTTTGAGGCAATCGTGACAAATCCACCTGATTGCTTTCTCCACCTACTTTTTTAGTGAGTCCCAATATCCTTCTAGCAACCCCCCAGAATAGATGGAACTCCGTTCCAATATCCCGATGAGTTTTTGACCCCTAAATCTCAAATTTTTTGTTTAAATGAACTAAATTTTCTTAGAAAATGTGTTTGAGGCAATCGCTACCAATCCACCGGATTGCTTTCTCCACCAACTCTTTGAGCGAGTCCCAATATCCTTCAAGCAACCCCCCAGAATAGATGGAACTCCGTTCCAATATCTCGATGAATTTTTGACCACTAAATCTCAAATTTTGGTTTAAATGAATTAAATTTACTTAGAAAATTTGTTTGAGGCAATCGCGACCAATCCACCAGATTGCTTTCTCTACCAACTCTTTGATCGAGTCCCAATATCCTTCTATGAACCCCCGGAATAGATGGAACTCCGTTCCAATATCCCGGTGAATTTTTGACCCCCCAAATCTAAAATTTTTGTTTAAATGAACTAAATATACATAGAAAAAGTAATTGAGGCAATCGCGACCAATCCACCAGATTGCTTTGCCCACCAACTCCTTTAGAGAGTCCCAATATCCTTCAAACAAACCCCCAGAATAGATGGAACTCCGTTTCAATATCCCGATGAATTTTTGACCATTAAATCTCAAATTTTTAAATGAACTAAATTTACTTAGAAAATGTGTTTGAAGCAATTGCGACCAATCCACCGGATTGCTTTCTCCGCCTACTCTTTGAACGAGTCCCAATATCCTTCTATGAACCCTCGGAATAGATGGAACTCTGTTTCAATATCCCGATTAATTTTTTACCCCTAAATCTCAAATTTTGCTTTCAATGAACTAAATTAACTTAAAAAATTTGTTTGAGGCAATCGCGACAAATCCACCGGATTGCTTTCTCCACCTACTCTTTTAGCGAGTCCAAATATCCTTCTAGCAACCCCCCAGAATAGATGGAACTCCGTTCCAATATCCCGATGAATTTTTGACCCCTAAAACTCAAATTTTTTGTTCACATGAACTAAATTTACTTAGAAAATGTGTTTGAGGCAATCGCTACCAATCCACTAGATTGCTTTCTCCACCAACTCTTTGAGCGAGTCCTAATATCTTTCTATGAACCCCCGGAATAGATGGAACTCCGTTCCAATATCCCGGTGAATTTTTGACCATTAAATCTCAAATCTTGGTTTAAATGAACTAAATTTACTTAGAAAATGTGTTTGAGGCAATCGCGACAAATCCACCAGATTGCTTTCTCCACCTACTCTTTTAGTGAGTCCCAATATCCTTCTAGCAACCCCCCAGAATAGATGGAACTCCGTTCCAATATCCCGATGAATTTTTGACCCCTAAATCTCAAATTTTTTGTTTAAATGAACTAAATTTACTTAGAAAATCTGTTTGAGGCAATCGCTACCAATCCACTAGATTGCTTTCTCCACCAACTCTTTGAGTGAGTCCCAATATCCTTCTATGAACCCTCGGAATAGAAGGAACTCCGTTCCAATATCCCGGTGAATTTTTGACCATTAAATCTCAAATCTTGGTTTAAATGAACTAAATTTACTTAGAAAATGTGTTTGAGGCAATCGCGACAAATCCACCGTATTGCTTTCTCCACCTACTCTTTTAGTGATTCCCAATATCCTTCTAGTAACCCCCCAGAATAGATGGAACTCCGTTCCAATATCCCGATGAATTTTTGACCCCTAAATCTCAAATTTTTTGTTTACATGAACTAAATTTACTTAGAAAATGTGTTTGAGGCAATCGCTACCAATCCACTACATTGCTTTCTCCACCAACTCTTTGAGCGAGTCCCAATATCTTTCTATGAACCCCCGGAATAGATGGAACTCCTTTCCAATATCCCGGTGAATTTTTGACCATTAAATCTCAAATCTTGGTTTAAATGAAATAAATTTACTTAGAAAATGTGTTTGAGGCAATCGCGACAAATCCACCAGATTGCTTTCTCCACCTACTCTTTTAGTGAGTCCCAATATCCTTCTAGCAACCCCCCAGAATAGATGGAACTCCGTTCCAATATCCCGATGAATTTTTGACCCCTAAATCTCAAATTTTTTGTTTAAATGAACTAAATTTACTTAGTAAATGTGTTTGAGGCAATCGCTACCAATCCACTAGATTGCTTTCTCCACCAACTCTTTGAGCGAGTCCCAATATCCTTCTATGAACCCTCGGAATAGAAGGAACTCCGATCCAATATCCCGGTGAATTTTTGACCATTAAATCTCAAATCTTGGCTTAAATGAACTAAATTTACTTAGAAAATGTGTTTGAGGCAATCGGGACAAATCCACCGTATTGCTTTCTCCACGTACTCTTTTAGTGATTCCCAATATCCTTCTAGCAACCCGCCAGAATAGATGGAACTCCGTTCCAATATCCCGATAAATTTTTGACCCCTAAATCTCAAATTTTTTGTTTAAATGAACTAAATTTACTTAGAAAATGTGTTTGAGGCAATCGCTACCAATCCACCAGATTGCTTTCTCCACCAACTCTTTGAGCGAATCCCAATATCCTTCAAGCAACCCCCCAGAATAGATGGAACTCCGTTCCAATATCTCGATGAATTTTTGAACCCTAAATCTCAAATTTTGCTTTCAATGAACTAAATTAACTTAAAAAGTTTGTTTGAGGCAATCGCGACAAATCTACCGGATTGCTTTCTCCACCTACTCTTTTAGCGAGTCAAAATATCCTTCTAGCAACCCCCCAGAATAGATGGAACTCCGTTCCAATATCCCAATGAATTTTTGACCCCTAAATCTCAAATTTTTTGTTTAAATGAACTAAATTTACTTAGAAAATGTGTTTGAGGCAATCGCTACCAATCCACTAGATTGCTTTCTCCACCAACTCTTTGAGCGAGTCCCAATATCTTTCTATGAACCCCCGGAATAGATAGAACTCCGTTCCAATATCCCGGTGAATTTTTGACCATTAAATCTCAAATCTTGGTTTAAATGAACTAAATTTACTTAGAAAATGTGTTTGAGGCAATCGCTACCACTCCACTAGATTGCTTTCTCCACCAACTCTTTGAGCGAGTCCCAATATCCTTCTATGAACCCTCGGAATAGAAGGAACTCCGTTCCAATATCCCGGTGAATTTTTGACCATTAAATCTCAAATCTTGGTTTAAATGAACTAAATTTACTTAGAAAATGTGTTTGAGGCAATCGCGACAAATCCACCGTATTGCTTTCTCCACCTACTCTTTTAGTGATTCCCAATATCCTTCTAGCAACCCCCCAGAATAGATGGAACTCCGTTCCAATATCCCGATGAATTTTTGACCCCTAAATCTCAAATTTTTTGTTTAAATGAACTAAATTTACTTAGAAAATCTGTTTGAGGCAATCGCTACCAATCCACTAGATTGCTTTCTCCACCAACTCTTTGAGCGAGTCCCAATATCCTTCAAGCAACCCCCCAGAATAGATGGAACTCCGTTCCAATATCTCGATGAATTTTTGACCCCTAAATCTCAAATTTTGCTTTCAATGAACTAAATTAACTTAAAAAGTTTGTTTGAGGCAATCGCGACAAATCTACCGGATTGCTTTCTCCACCTACTCTTTTAGCGAGTCCAAATATCCTTCTAGCAACCCCCCAGAATAGATGGAACTCCGTTCCAATATCCCGATGAATTTTTGACCCCTAAATCTCAAATTTTTTGTTTAAATGAACTAAATTTACTTAGAAAATGTGTTTGAGGCAATCGCTACCAATCCACTAGATTGCTTTCTCCACCAACTCTTTGAGCGAGTCCCAATATCTTTCTATGAACCCCCCGGAATAGATAGAACTCCGTTTCAATATCCCGGTGAATTTTTGACCATTAAATCTCAAATCTTGGTTTAAATGAACTAAATTTACTTAGAAAATGTGTTTGAGGCAATCGCTACCAATCCACTAGATTGCTTTCTCCACCAACTCTTTGAGCGAGTCCCAATATCTTTCTATGAACCCCCGGAATAGATGGAACTCCGTTCCAATATCCCGGTGAATTTTTGACCATTAAATCTCAAATCTTGTTTAAATGAACTAAATTTACGTAGAAAATGTGTTTGAGGCAATCGCGACAAATCCACCAGATTGCTTTCTCCACCTACTTTTTTAGTGAGTCCCAATATCCTTCTAGCAACCCCCCAGAATAGATGGAACTCCGTTCCAATATCCCGATGAGTTTTTGACCCCTAAATCTCAAATTTTTTGTTTAAATGAACTAAATTTACTTAGAAATTGTGTTTGAGGCAATCGCTACCAATCCACCGGATTGCTTTCTCCACCAACTCTTTGAGCGAGTCCCAATATCCTTCAAGCAACCCCCCAGAATAGATGGAACTCCGTTCCAATATCTCGATGAATTTTTTACCACTAAATCTTAAATTTTGGTTTAAATGAATTAAATTTACTTAGAAAATGTGTTTGAGGCAATCGCGACCAATCCACCAGATTGCTTTCTCCACCAACTCTTTGATCGAGTCCCAATATCCTTCTATGAACCCCCGGAATAGATGGAACTCCGTTCCAATATCCCGGTGAATTTTTGACCCCCAAATCTAAAATTTTTGTTTAAATGAACTAAATATACTTAGAAAAGTAATTGAGGCAATCGCGACCAATCCACTAGATTGCTTTGTCCACCAACTCCTTGAGAGAGTCCCAATATCCTTCAAACAAACCCCCAGAATAGATGGAACTCCGTTTCAATATCCCGATGAATTTTTGACCATTAAATCTCAAATTTTGGTTTAAATGAACTAAATTTACTTAGAAAATATGTTTGAGGCAATCGCGACAAATCCACCGTATTGCTTTCTCCACCTACTCTTTTAGTGATTCCCAATATCCTTCTAGCAACCCCACAGAATAGATGGAACTCCGTTCCAATATCCCGATGAATTTTTGACCCCTAAATCTCAAATTTTTTGTTTAAATGAACTAAATTTACTTAGAAAATGTGTTTGAGGCAATCGCTACCAATCCACTAGATTGCTTTCTCCACCAACTCTTTGAGCGAGTCCCAATATCCTTCTATGAACCCTCGGAATAGAAGGAACTCTGTTCCAATAGCCCGGTGAATTTTTGACCATTAAATCTCAAATCTTGGTTTAAATGAACTAAATTTACTTAGAAAATGTGTTTGAGGCAATCCCGACAAATCCACCGTATTGCTTTCTCCACCTACTCTTTTAGTGATTCCCAATATCCTTCTAGCAACCCCCCAGAATAGATGGAACTCCGTTCCAATATCCCGATAAATTTTTGACCCCTAAATCTCAAATTTTTTGTTTAAATGAACTAAATTTACTTAGAAAATGTGTTTGAGGCAATCGCTACCAATCCACCAGATTGCTTTCTCCTCCAACTCTTTGAGCGAGTCCCAATATCCTTCAAGCAACCCCCCAGAATAGATGGAACTCCGTTCCAATATCTCGATGAATTTTTGACCCCTAAATCTCAAATTTTGCTTTCAATGAACTAAATTAACTTAAAAAGTTTGTTTGAGGCAATCGCGACAAATCTACCGGATTGCTTTCTCCACCTACTTTTTTAGTGAGTCCCAATATCCTTCTAGCAACCCCCCAGAATAGATGGAACTCCGTTCCAATATCCCGATGAATTTTTGACCCCTAAATCTCAAATTTCTTGTTTAAATGAACTAAATTTACTTAGAAAATGTGTTTGAAGCAATCGCGACCAATCCACCGGATTGCTTTCTCCACCAACTCTTTGATCGAGTCCCAATATCCTTCTATGAACCCCTGAAATAGATGAAACTCCGTTCCAATATCCCGATGAATTTTTGACCCCTAAATCTCAAATTTTTTGTTTAAATGAACTAAATTTACTTAGAAAATGTGTTTGAGGGAATCGCTACCAATCCACTAGATTGCTTTCTTCACCAACTCTTTGAGCGAGTCCCAATATCTTTCTATGAACCCCCGGAATAGATGAAACTCCGTTCCGATATCCCGGTGAATTTTTGACCATTAAATCTCAAATCTTGGTTTAAATGAACTAAATTTACTTAGAAAATGTGTTTGAGGCAATCGCGACAAATCCACCAGATTGCTTTCTCCACCTACTTTTTTAGTGAGTCCCAATATCCTTCTAGCAACCCCCCAGAATATATGGAACTCCGTTCCAATATCCCGATGAATTTTTGACCCCTAAATCTCAAATTTTTTGTTTAAATGAACTAAATTTACTTAGAAAATGTGTTTGAAGCAATCGTGACCAATCCACCGGATTGCTTTCTCCGCCTACTCTTTGAACGAGTCCCAATATCCTTTTATGAACCCTCGGAATAGATGGAACTTTGTTTCAATATCCCGATTAATTTTTTACCCCTAAATCTCAAATTTTGCTTTCAATGAACTAAATTAACTTAAAAAATTTGTTTGAGGCAATCGCGACAAATCCACCGGATTGCTTTCTCCACCTACTCTTTTAGCGAGTCCAAATATCCTTCTAGCAACCCCCCAGAATAGATGGAACTCCGTTCCAATATCCCGATGAATTTTTGACCCCTAAATCTCAAATTTTTTGTTCACATGAACTAAATTTACTTAGAAAATGTGTTTGAGGCAATCGCTACCAATCCACTAGATTGCTTTCTCCACCAACTCTTTGAGCGAGTCCCAATATCTTTCTATGAACCCCCGGAATAGATGGAACTCCGTTCCAATATCCCGGTGAATTTTTGACCATTAAATCTCAAATCTTGGTTTAAATGAACTAAATTTACTTAGAAAATGTGTTTGAGGCAATCGCGACAAATCCACCATATTGCTTTCTCCACCTACTCTTTTAGTGAGTCCCAATATCCTTCTAGCAACCCCCCAGAATAGATGGAACTCCGTTCCAATATCCCGATGAATTTTTGACCCCTAAATCTCAAATTTTTTGTTTAAATGAACTAAATTTACTTAGAAAATGTGTTTGAGGCAATCGCTACCAATCCACTATATTGCTTTCTCCACCAACTCTTTGAGCGAGTCCCAATATCCTTCTATGAACCCTCGGAATAGAAGGAACTCCGTTCCAATATCCCGGTGAATTTTTGACCATTAAATCTCAAATCTTGGTTTAAATGAACTAAATTTACTTAGAAAATGTGTTTGAGGCAATCGCGACAAATCCACCGTATTGCATTCTCCACCTACTCTTTTAGTGATTCCAATATCCTTCTAGCAACCCCCCAGAATAGATGGAACTCCGTTCCAATATCCCGATAAATTTTTGACCCCAAAATCTCAAATTTTTTGTTTAAATGAACTAAATTTACTTAGAAAATGTGTTTGAGGCAATCGCTACCAATCCACCAGATTGCTTTCTCCACCAACTCTTTGAGCGAGTCCCAATATCATTCAAGCAACCCCCCAGAATAGATGGAACTCCATTCCAATATCTCGATGAATTTTTGACCCCTAAATCTCAAATTTTGCTTTCAATGAACTAAATTAACTTAAAAAGTTTGTTTGAGGCAATCGCGACAAATCTACCGGATTGCTTTCTCCACTTACTCTTTTAGCGAGTCCAAATACCCTTCTAGCAACCCCCCAGAATAGATGGAACTCCGTTCCAATATCCCGATGAATTTTTGACCCCTAAATCTCAAATTTTTTGTTCACATGAACTAAATTTACTTAGAAAATGTGTTTGAGGCAATCGCTACCAATCCACTAGATTGCTTTCTCCACCAACTCTTTGAGCGAGCCCCAATATCTTTCTATGAACCCCCGGAATAGATGGAACTCCGTTCCAATATCCCGGTGAATTTTTTACCATTAAATCTCAAATCTTGGTTTAAATGAACTAAATTTACTTAGAAAATGTGTTTGAGGCAATCGCGACAAATCCACCAGATTGCTTTCTCCACCTACTCTTTTAGTGAGTCCCAATATCCTTCTAGCAACCCCCCAGAATAGATGGAACTCCGTTCCAATATCCCGATAAATTTTTGACCCCTAAATCTCAAATTTTTTGTTTAAATGAACTAAATTTACTTAGAAAATGTGTTTGAGGCAATCGCTACCAATCCACCATATTGCTTTTTCCACCAACTCTTTGAGCGAGTCCCAATATCCTTCTATGAACCCCCGAAATAGATGAAACTCCGTTCCAATATCCCGATGAATTTTTGACCCCTAAATCTCAAATTTTTTGTTTAAATGAACTAAATTTACTTAGAAAATGTGTTTGAGGCAATCGCTACCAATCCACTAGATTGCTTTCTCCACCAACTCTTTGAGCGAGTCCCAATATCTTTCTATGAACCCCCGGAATGGATGGAACTCCGTTCCAATATCCCGGTGAATTTTTGACCATTAAATCTCAAATCTTGGTTTAAATGAACTAAATTTACTTAGAAAATGTGTTTGAGGCAATCGTGACAAATCCACCTGATTGCTTTCTCCACCTACTTTTTTAGTGAGTCCCAATATCCTTCTAGCAACCCCCCAGAATAGATGGAACTCCGTTCCAATATCCCGATGAGTTTTTGACCCCTAAATCTCAAATTTTTTGTTTAAATGAACTAAATTTTCTTAGAAAATGTGTTTGAGGCAATCGCTACCAATCCACCGGATTGCTTTCTCCACCAACTCTTTGAGCGAGTCCCAATATCCTTCAAGCAACCCCCCAGAATAGATGGAACTCCGTTCCAATATCTCGATGAATTTTTGACCACTAAATCTCAAATTTTGGTTTAAATGAATTAAATTTACTTAGAAAATTTGTTTGAGGCAATCGCGACCAATCCACCAGATTGCTTTCTCTACCAACTCTTTGATCGAGTCCCAATATCCTTCTATGAACCCCCGGAATAGATGGAACTCCGTTCCAATATCCCGGTGAATTTTTGACCCCCAAATCTAAAATTTTTGTTTAAATGAACTAAATATACATAGAAAAAGTAATTGAGGCAATCGCGACCAATCCACCAGATTGCTTTGTCCACCAACTCCTTTAGAGAGTCCCAATATCCTTCAAACAAACCCCCAGAATAGATGGAACTCCGTTTCAATATCCCGATGAATTTTTGACCATTAAATCTCAAATTTTTAAATGAACTAAATTTACTTAGAAAATGTGTTTGAAGCAATTGCGACCAATCCACCGGATTGCTTTCTCCGCCTACTCTTTGAACGAGTCCCAATATCCTTCTATGAACCCTCGGAATAGATGGAACTCTGTTTCAATATCCCGATTAATTTTTTACCCCTAAATCTCAAATTTTGCTTTCAATGAACTAAATTAACTTAAAAAATTTGTTTGAGGCAATCGCGACAAATCCACCGGATTGCTTTCTCCACCTACTCTTTTAGCGAGTCCAAATATCCTTCTAGCAACCCCCCAGAATAGATGGAACTCCGTTCCAATATCCCGATGAATTTTTGACCCCTAAAACTCAAATTTTTTGTTCACATGAACTAAATTTACTTAGAAAATGTGTTTGAGGCAATCGCTACCAATCCACTAGATTGCTTTCTCCACCAACTCTTTGAGCGAGTCCTAATATCTTTCTATGAACCCCCGGAATAGATGGAACTCCGTTCCAATATCCCGGTGAATTTTTGACCATTAAATCTCAAATCTTGGTTTAAATGAACTAAATTTACTTAGAAAATGTGTTTGAGGCAATCGCGACAAATCCACCAGATTGCTTTCTCCACCTACTCTTTTAGTGAGTCCCAATATCCTTCTAGCAACCCCCCAGAATAGATGGAACTCCGTTCCAATATCCCGATGAATTTTTGACCCCTAAATCTCAAATTTTTTGTTTAAATGAACTAAATTTACTTAGAAAATCTGTTTGAGGCAATCGCTACCAATCCACTAGATTGCTTTCTCCACCAACTCTTTGAGTGAGTCCCAATATCCTTCTATGAACCCTCGGAATAGAAGGAACTCCGTTCCAATATCCCGGTGAATTTTTGACCATTAAATCTCAAATCTTGGTTTAAATGAACTAAATTTACTTAGAAAATGTGTTTGAGGCAATCGCGACAAATCCACCGTATTGCTTTCTCCACCTACTCTTTTAGTGATTCCCAATATCCTTCTAGTAACCCCCCAGAATAGATGGAACTCCGTTCCAATATCCCGATGAATTTTTGACCCCTAAATCTCAAATTTTTTGTTTACATGAACTAAATTTACTTAGAAAATGTGTTTGAGGCAATCGCTACCAATCCACTACATTGCTTTCTCCACCAACTCTTTGAGCGAGTCCCAATATCTTTCTATGAACCCCCGGAATAGATGGAACTCCTTTCCAATATCCCGGTGAATTTTTGACCATTAAATCTCAAATCTTGGTTTAAATGAAATAAATTTACTTAGAAAATGTGTTTGAGGCAATCGCGACAAATCCACCAGATTGCTTTCTCCACCTACTCTTTTAGTGAGTCCCAATATCCTTCTAGCAACCCCCCAGAATAGATGGAACTCCGTTCCAATATCCCGATGAATTTTTGACCCCTAAATCTCAAATTTTTTGTTTAAATGAACTAAATTTACTTAGTAAATGTGTTTGAGGCAATCGCTACCAATCCACTAGATTGCTTTCTCCACCAACTCTTTGAGCGAGTCCCAATATCCTTCTATGAACCCTCGGAATAGAAGGAACTCCGATCCAATATCCCGGTGAATTTTTGACCATTAAATCTCAAATCTTGGCTTAAATGAACTAAATTTACTTAGAAAATGTGTTTGAGGCAATCGGGACAAATCCACCGTATTGCTTTCTCCACGTACTCTTTTAGTGATTCCCAATATCCTTCTAGCAACCCGCCAGAATAGATGGAACTCCGTTCCAATATCCCGATAAATTTTTGACCCCTAAATCTCAAATTTTTTGTTTAAATGAACTAAATTTACTTAGAAAATGTGTTTGAGGCAATCGCTACCAATCCACCAGATTGCTTTCTCCACCAACTCTTTGAGCGAATCCCAATATCCTTCAAGCAACCCCCCAGAATAGATGGAACTCCGTTCCAATATCTCGATGAATTTTTGAACCCTAAATCTCAAATTTTGCTTTCAATGAACTAAATTAACTTAAAAAGTTTGTTTGAGGCAATCGCGACAAATCTACCGGATTGCTTTCTCCACCTACTCTTTTAGCGAGTCAAAATATCCTTCTAGCAACCCCCCAGAATAGATGGAACTCCGTTCCAATATCCCAATGAATTTTTGACCCCTAAATCTCAAATTTTTTGTTTAAATGAACTAAATTTACTTAGAAAATGTGTTTGAGGCAATCGCTACCAATCCACTAGATTGCTTTCTCCACCAACTCTTTGAGCGAGTCCCAATATCTTTCTATGAACCCCCGGAATAGATAGAACTCCGTTCCAATATCCCGGTGAATTTTTGACCATTAAATCTCAAATCTTGGTTTAAATGAACTAAATTTACTTAGAAAATGTGTTTGAGGCAATCGCTACCACTCCACTAGATTGCTTTCTCCACCAACTCTTTGAGCGAGTCCCAATATCCTTCTATGAACCCTCGGAATAGAAGGAACTCCGTTCCAATATCCCGGTGAATTTTTGACCATTAAATCTCAAATCTTGGTTTAAATGAACTAAATTTACTTAGAAAATGTGTTTGAGGCAATCGCGACAAATCCACCGTATTGCTTTCTCCACCTACTCTTTTAGTGATTCCCAATATCCTTCTAGCAACCCCCCAGAATAGATGGAACTCCGTTCCAATATCCCGATGAATTTTTGACCCCTAAATCTCAAATTTTTTGTTTAAATGAACTAAATTTACTTAGAAAATCTGTTTGAGGCAATCGCTACCAATCCACTAGATTGCTTTCTCCACCAACTCTTTGAGCGAGTCCCAATATCCTTCAAGCAACCCCCCAGAATAGATGGAACTCCGTTCCAATATCTCGATGAATTTTTGACCCCTAAATCTCAAATTTTGCTTTCAATGAACTAAATTAACTTAAAAAGTTTGTTTGAGGCAATCGCGACAAATCTACCGGATTGCTTTCTCCACCTACTCTTTTAGCGAGTCCAAATATCCTTCTAGCAACCCCCCAGAATAGATGGAACTCCGTTCCAATATCCCGATGAATTTTTGACCCCTAAATCTCAAATTTTTTGTTTAAATGAACTAAATTTACTTAGAAAATGTGTTTGAGGCAATCGCTACCAATCCACTAGATTGCTTTCTCCACCAACTCTTTGAGCGAGTCCCAATATCTTTCTATGAACCCCCGGAATAGATAGAACTCCGTTTCAATATCCCGGTGAATTTTTGACCATTAAATCTCAAATCTTGGTTTAAATGAACTAAATTTACTTAGAAAATGTGTTTGAGGCAATCGCTACCAATCCACTAGATTGCTTTCTCCACCAACTCTTTGAGCGAGTCCCAATATCTTTCTATGAACCCCCGGAATAGATGGAACTCCGTTCCAATATCCCGGTGAATTTTTGACCATTAAATCTCAAATCTTGGTTTAAATGAACTAAATTTACGTAGAAAATGTGTTTGAGGCAATCGCGACAAATCCACCAGATTGCTTTCTCCACCTACTTTTTTAGTGAGTCCCAATATCCTTCTAGCAACCCCCCAGAATAGATGGAACTCCGTTCCAATATCCCGATGAGTTTTTGACCCCTAAATCTCAAATTTTTTGTTTAAATGAACTAAATTTACTTAGAAATTGTGTTTGAGGCAATCGCTACCAATCCACCGGATTGCTTTCTCCACCAACTCTTTGAGCGAGTCCCAATATCCTTCAAGCAACCCCCCAGAATAGATGGAACTCCGTTCCAATATCTCGATGAATTTTTTACCACTAAATCTTAAATTTTGGTTTAAATGAATTAAATTTACTTAGAAAATGTGTTTGAGGCAATCGCGACCAATCCACCAGATTGCTTTCTCCACCAACTCTTTGATCGAGTCCCAATATCCTTCTATGAACCCCCGGAATAGATGGAACTCCGTTCCAATATCCCGGTGAATTTTTGACCCCCAAATCTAAAATTTTTGTTTAAATGAACTAAATATACTTAGAAAAGTAATTGAGGCAATCGCGACCAATCCACTAGATTGCTTTGTCCACCAACTCCTTGAGAGAGTCCCAATATCCTTCAAACAAACCGCCAGAATAGATGGAACTCCGTTTCAATATCCCGATGAATTTTTGACCATTAAATCTCAAATTTTGGTTTAAATGAACTAAATTTACTTAGAAAATATGTTTGAGGCAATCGCGACAAATCCACCGTATTGCTTTCTCCACCTACTCTTTTAGTGATTCCCAATATCCTTCTAGCAACCCCACAGAATAGATGGAACTCCGTTCCAATATCCCGATGAATTTTTGACCCCTAAATCTCAAATTTTTTGTTTAAATGAACTAAATTTACTTAGAAAATGTGTTTGAGGCAATCGCTACCAATCCACTAGATTGCTTTCTCCACCAACTCTTTGAGCGAGTCCCAATATCCTTCTATGAACCCTCGGAATAGAAGGAACTCTGTTCCAATAGCCCGGTGAATTTTTGACCATTAAATCTCAAATCTTGGTTTAAATGAACTAAATTTACTTAGAAAATGTGTTTGAGGCAATCCCGACAAATCCACCGTATTGCTTTCTCCACCTACTCTTTTAGTGATTCCCAATATCCTTCTAGCAACCCCCCAGAATAGATGGAACTCCGTTCCAATATCCCGATAAATTTTTGACCCCTAAATCTCAAATTTTTTGTTTAAATGAACTAAATTTACTTAGAAAATGTGTTTGAGGCAATCGCTACCAATCCACCAGATTGCTTTCTCCTCCAACTCTTTGAGCGAGTCCCAATATCCTTCAAGCAACCCCCCAGAATAGATGGAACTCCGTTCCAATATCTCGATGAATTTTTGACCCCTAAATCTCAAATTTTGCTTTCAATGAACTAAATTAACTTAAAAAGTTTGTTTGAGGCAATCGCGACAAATCTACCGGATTGCTTTCTCCACCTACTTTTTTAGTGAGTCCCAATATCCTTCTAGCAACCCCCCAGAATAGATGGAACTCCGTTCCAATATCCCGATGAATTTTTGACCCCTAAATCTCAAATTTCTTGTTTAAATGAACTAAATTTACTTAGAAAATGTGTTTGAAGCAATCGCGACCAATCCACCGGATTGCTTTCTCCACCAACTCTTTGATCGAGTCCCAATATCCTTCTATGAACCCCTGAAATAGATGAAACTCCGTTCCAATATCCCGATGAATTTTTGACCCCTAAATCTCAAATTTTTTGTTTAAATGAACTAAATTTACTTAGAAAATGTGTTTGAGGGAATCGCTACCAATCCACTAGATTGCTTTCTTCACCAACTCTTTGAGCGAGTCCCAATATCTTTCTATGAACCCCCGGAATAGATGAAACTCCGTTCCGATATCCCGGTGAATTTTTGACCATTAAATCTCAAATCTTGGTTTAAATGAACTAAATTTACTTAGAAAATGTGTTTGAGGCAATCGCGACAAATCCACCAGATTGCTTTCTCCACCTACTTTTTTAGTGAGTCCCAATATCCTTCTAGCAACCCCCCAGAATATATGGAACTCCGTTCCAATATCCCGATGAATTTTTGACCCCTAAATCTCAAATTTTTTGTTTAAATGAACTAAATTTACTTAGAAAATGTGTTTGAAGCAATCGTGACCAATCCACCGGATTGCTTTCTCCGCCTACTCTTTGAACGAGTCCCAATATCCTTTTATGAACCCTCGGAATAGATGGAACTTTGTTTCAATATCCCGATTAATTTTTTACCCCTAAATCTCAAATTTTGATTTCAATGAACTAAATTAACATAAAAAATTTGTTTGAGGCAATCGCGACAAATCCACCGGATTGCTTTCTCCACCTACTATTTTAGCGACTCCAAATATCCTTCTAGTAACCCCCCAGAATAGATGGAACTCCGTTCCAATATCCCGATGAATTTTTGACCCCTAAATCTCAAATTTTTTGTTTAAATGGACTAAATTTACTTAGAAAATGTGTTTGAGGCAATCGCTACCAATCGACTAGATTGCTTTCTCCACCAACTCTTTAAGCGTGTCCCAATATCCTTCTATGAACCCCCGAAATAGATGAAACTCCGTTCCAATATCCCGATGAATTTTTGACCGCTAAATCTCAAATTTTTTGTTTAAATGAACTAAATTTACTTAGAAAATGTGTTTGAGACAATCGCTACCAATCCACTAGATTGCTTTCTCTACCAACTCTTTGAGCGAGTCCCAATATCCTTCTATGAACCCCCGGCATACATGGAACTCCGTTCCAATATCCCGGTGAATTTTTGACCCCCAAATCTAAAATTTTTGTTTAAATGAACTAAATATACTTAGAAAAAGTAATTGAGGCAATCGCGACCAATCCACCAGATTGCTTTGTCCACCAACTCCTTGAGAGAGTCCCAATATCCTTCAAACAAACCCCCAGAATAGATGGAACTCCGTTTAAATATCCCGATGAATTTTTGACCATTAAATCTCAAATTTTGGTTTAAATGAACTAAATTTACTTAGAAAATGTGTTTGAAGCAATTGCGACCAATCCACCGGATTGCTTTCTCCGCCTACTCTTTGAGCGAGTCCCAATATCCTTCTATGAACCCTCGGAATAGATGGAACTCTGTTTCAATATCCCAATGAATTTTTTACCCCTAAATCTCAAATTTTGCTCTCAATGAACTAAATTAACTTAAAAAATTTGTTTGAGGCAATCGCGACAAATCCACCAGATTGCTTTCTCCACCTACTTTTTTAGTGAGTCCCAATATCCTTCTAGCAACCCCCCAGAATAGATGGAACTCCGTTCCAATATCCCGATGAGTTTTTGACCCCTAAATCTCAAATTTTTTGTTTAAATGAACTAAATTTACTTAGAAAATGTGTTTGAGGCAATCGCTACCAATCCACCGTATTGCTTTCTCCACCAACTCTTTGAGCAAGTCCCAATATCCTTCAAGCAACCCCCCAGAATAGATGGAACTCCGTTCCAATATCTCGATGAATTTTTTACCACTAAATCTTAAATTTTGGTTTAAATGAATTAAATTTACTTAGAAAATGTGTTTGAGGCAATCGCGACCAATCCACCAGATTGCTTTCTCCACCAACTCATTGATCGAGTCCCAATATCCTTCTATGAACCCCCGGAATATATGGAACTCCGTTCCAATATCCCGGTGAATTTTTGACCCCCAAATCTAAAATTTTTGTTTAAATGAACTAAATATACTTAGAAAAAGTAATTGAGGCAATCGCGACCAATCCACTAGATTGCTTTGTCCACCAACTCCTTGAGAGAGTCCCAATATCCTTCAAACAAACCCCCAGAATAGATGGAACTCCGTTTCAATATCCCGATGAATTTTTGACCATTAAATCTCAAATTTTGTTTTAAATGAACTAAATTTACTTAGAAAATGTGTTTGAGGCAATCGCGACAAATCCACCAGATTGCTTTCTCCACCTACTTTTTTAGTGAGTCCCAATATCCTTCTAGCAACCCCCCAGAATAGATGGAACTCCGTTCCAATATCCCGATGAATTTTTGACCCCTAAATCTCAAATTTTTTGTTTAAATGAACTAAATTTACTTAGAAAATGTGTTTGAAGCAATCGCGACCAATCCACCGGATTGCTTTCTCCACCAACTCTTTGATCGAGTCCCAATATCCTTCTATGAACCCCCGAAATAGATGAAACTCCGTTCCAATATCCCGATGAATTTTTGACCCCTAAATCTCAAATTTTTTGTTTAAATGAACTAAATTTACTTAGACAATGTGTTTGAGGGAATCGCTACCAATCCACTAGATTGCTTTCTCCACCAACTCTTTGAGCGAGTCCCAATATCCTTCTATGAACCCTCGGAATAGAAGGAACTCTGTTCCAATAGCCCGGTGAATTTTTGACCATTAAATCTCAAATCTTGGTTTAAATGAACTAAATTTACTTAGAAAATGTGTTTGAGGCAATCCCGACAAATCCACCGTATTGCTTTCTCCACCTACTCTTTTAGTGATTCCCAATATCCTTCTAGCAACCCCCCAGAATAGATGGAACTCCGTTCCAATATCCCGATAAATTTTTGACCCCTAAATCTCAAATTTTTTGTTTAAATGAACTAAATTTACTTAGAAAATGTGTTTGAGGCAATCGCTACCAATCCACCAGATTGCTTTCTCCTCCAACTCTTTGAGCGAGTCCCAATATCCTTCAAGCAACCCCCCAGAATAGATGGAACTCCGTTCCAATATCTCGATGAATTTTTGACCCCTAAATCTCAAATTTTGCTTTCAATGAACTAAATTAACTTAAAAAGTTTGTTTGAGGCAATCGCGACAAATCTACCGGATTGCTTTCTCCACCTACTTTTTTAGTGAGTCCCAATATCCTTCTAGCAACCCCCCAGAATAGATGGAACTCCGTTCCAATATCCCGATGAATTTTTGACCCCTAAATCTCAAATTTCTTGTTTAAATGAACTAAATTTACTTAGAAAATGTGTTTGAAGCAATCGCGACCAATCCACCGGATTGCTTTCTCCACCAACTCTTTGATCGAGTCCCAATATCCTTCTATGAACCCCTGAAATAGATGAAACTCCGTTCCAATATCCCGATGAATTTTTGACCCCTAAATCTCAAATTTTTTGTTTAAATGAACTAAATTTACTTAGAAAATGTGTTTGAGGGAATCGCTACCAATCCACTAGATTGCTTTCTTCACCAACTCTTTGAGCGAGTCCCAATATCTTTCTATGAACCCCCGGAATAGATGAAACTCCGTTCCGATATCCCGGTGAATTTTTGACCATTAAATCTCAAATCTTGGTTTAAATGAACTAAATTTACTTAGAAAATGTGTTTGAGGCAATCGCGACAAATCCACCAGATTGCTTTCTCCACCTACTTTTTTAGTGAGTCCCAATATCCTTCTAGCAACCCCCCAGAATATATGGAACTCCGTTCCAATATCCCGATGAATTTTTGACCCCTAAATCTCAAATTTTTTGTTTAAATGAACTAAATTTACTTAGAAAATGTGTTTGAAGCAATCGTGACCAATCCACCGGATTGCTTTCTCCGCCTACTCTTTGAACGAGTCCCAATATCCTTTTATGAACCCTCGGAATAGATGGAACTTTGTTTCAATATCCCGATTAATTTTTTACCCCTAAATCTCAAATTTTGATTTCAATGAACTAAATTAACATAAAAAATTTGTTTGAGGCAATCGCGACAAATCCACCGGATTGCTTTCTCCACCTACTATTTTAGCGACTCCAAATATCCTTCTAGTAACCCCCCAGAATAGATGGAACTCCGTTCCAATATCCCGATGAATTTTTGACCCCTAAATCTCAAATTTTTTGTTTAAATGGACTAAATTTACTTAGAAAATGTGTTTGAGGCAATCGCTACCAATCGACTAGATTGCTTTCTCCACCAACTCTTTAAGCGTGTCCCAATATCCTTCTATGAACCCCCGAAATAGATGAAACTCCGTTCCAATATCCCGATGAATTTTTGACCGCTAAATCTCAAATTTTTTGTTTAAATGAACTAAATTTACTTAGAAAATGTGTTTGAGACAATCGCTACCAATCCACTAGATTGCTTTCTCTACCAACTCTTTGAGCGAGTCCCAATATCCTTCTATGAACCCCCGGCATACATGGAACTCCGTTCCAATATCCCGGTGAATTTTTGACCCCCAAATCTAAAATTTTTGTTTAAATGAACTAAATATACTTAGAAAAAGTAATTGAGGCAATCGCGACCAATCCACCAGATTGCTTTGTCCACCAACTCCTTGAGAGAGTCCCAATATCCTTCAAACAAACCCCCAGAATAGATGGAACTCCGTTTAAATAACCCGATGAATTTTTGACCATTAAATCTCAAATTTTGGTTTAAATGAACTAAATTTACTTAGAAAATGTGTTTGAAGCAATTGCGACCAATCCACCGGATTGCTTTCTCCGCCTACTCTTTGAGCGAGTCCCAATATCCTTCTATGAACCCTCGGAATAGATGGAACTCTGTTTCAATATCCCAATGAATTTTTTACCCCTAAATCTCAAATTTTGCTCTCAATGAACTAAATTAACTTAAAAAATTTGTTTGAGGCAATCGCGACAAATCCACCAGATTGCTTTCTCCACCTACTTTTTTAGTGAGTCCCAATATCCTTCTAGCAACCCCCCAGAATAGATGGAACTCCGTTCCAATATCCCGATGAGTTTTTGACCCCTAAATCTCAAATTTTTTGTTTAAATGAACTAAATTTACTTAGAAAATGTGTTTGAGGCAATCGCTACCAATCCACCGTATTGCTTTCTCCACCAACTCTTTGAGCAAGTCCCAATATCCTTCAAGCAACCCCCCAGAATAGATGGAACTCCGTTCCAATATCTCGATGAATTTTTTACCACTAAATCTTAAATTTTGGTTTAAATGAATTAAATTTACTTAGAAAATGTGTTTGAGGCAATCGCGACCAATCCACCAGATTGCTTTCTCCACCAACTCATTGATCGAGTCCCAATATCCTTCTATGAACCCCCGGAATATATGGAACTCCGTTCCAATATCCCGGTGAATTTTTGACCCCCAAATCTAAAATTTTTGTTTAAATGAACTAAATATACTTAGAAAAAGTAATTGAGGCAATCGCGACCAATCCACTAGATTGCTTTGTCCACCAACTCCTTGAGAGAGTCCCAATATCCTTCAAACAAACCCCCAGAATAGATGGAACTCCGTTTCAATATCCCGATGAATTTTTGACCATTAAATCTCAAATTTTGTTTTAAATGAACTAAATTTACTTAGAAAATGTGTTTGAGGCAATCGCGACAAATCCACCAGATTGCTTTCTCCACCTACTTTTTTAGTGAGTCCCAATATCCTTCTAGCAACCCCCCAGAATAGATGGAACTCCGTTCCAATATCCCGATGAATTTTTGACCCCTAAATCTCAAATTTTTTGTTTAAATGAACTAAATTTACTTAGAAAATGTGTTTGAAGCAATCGCGACCAATCCACCGGATTGCTTTCTCCACCAACTCTTTGATCGAGTCCCAATATCCTTCTATGAACCCCCGAAATAGATGAAACTCCGTTCCAATATCCCGATGAATTTTTGACCCCTAAATCTCAAATTTTTTGTTTAAATGAACTAAATTTACTTAGACAATGTGTTTGAGGGAATCGCTACCAATCCACTAGATTGCTTTCTCCACCAACTCTTTGAGCGAGTCCCAATATCTTTCTATGAACCCCCGGAATAGATGAAACTCCGTTCCAATATCCCGGTGAATTTTTGACCATTAAATCTCAAATCTTGGTTTAAATGAACTAAATTTACTTAGAAAATGTGTTTGAGGCAATCGCGACAAATCCACCAGATTGCTTTCTCCACCTACTTTTTTAGTGAGTCCCAATATCCTTCTAGCAACCCCCCAGAATATATGGAACTCTGTTCCAATATCCCGATGAATTTTTGACCCCTAAATCTCAAATTTTTTGTTTAAATGAACTAAATTTACTTAGAAAATGTGTTTGAAGCAATCGTGACCAATCCACCGGATTGCTTTCTCCACCTACTATTTTAGCGAGTCCAAATATCCTTCTAGTAACCCCCCAGAATAGATGGAACTCCGTTCCAATATCCCGATGAATTTTTGACCCCTAAATCACAAATTTTTTGTTTAAACGAACTAAATTTACTTAGAAAATGTGTTTGAGGCAATCGCTACCAATCGACTAGATTGCTTTCTCCACCAACTCTTTAAGCGAGTCCCAATATCCTTCTATGAACCCCCGGAATATATGGAACTCTGTTCCAATATCCCGGTGAATTTTTGACCATTAAATCTCAAATCTTGGTTTAAATGAACTAAATTTACTTAGAAAATGTGTTTGAAGCAATCGCGACCAATCCACCGGATTGCTTTCTCCACCAACTCTTTGATCGAGTCCCAATATCCTTCTATGAACCCCCGAAATAGATGAAACTCCGTTCCAATATCCCGATGAATTTTTGACCGCTAAATCTCAAATTTTTTGTTTAAATGAACTAAATTTACTTTGAAAATGTGTTTGAGGCAATCGCTACCAATCCACTAGATTGCTTTCTCCACCTACTCTTTGAGCGAGTCCCAATATCCTTCTATGAACCCCCGGCATAGATGGAACTCCGTTCCAATATCCCGGTGAATTTTTGACCCCCAAATCTAAAATTTTTGTTTAAATGAACTAAATATACTTAGGTAAAGTAATTGAGGCAATCGCGACCAATCCACCAGATTGCTTTGTCCACCAACTCCTTGAGAGAGTCCCAATATCCTTCAAACAAACCCCTAGAATAGATGGAACTCCGTTTAAATATCCCGATGAATTTTTGACCATTAAATCTCAAATTTTGGTTTAAATGAACTAAATTTACTTAGAAAATGTGTTTGAAGCAATCGCGACCAATCCACCGGATTGCTTTCTCCGCCTACTCTTTGAGCGAGTCCCAATATCCTTCTATGAACCCTTGGAATAGATGGAACTCTGTTTCAATATCCCAATGAATTTTTTACCCCTAAATCTCAAATTTTGCTCTCAATGAACTAAATTAACTTAAAAAATTTGTTTGAGGCAATCGCGACAAATCCACCGAATTGCTTTCTCCACCTACTCTTTTAGCGAGTCCAAATATCCTTCTAGCAACCCCCCAGAATAGATGGAACTCCGTTCCAATATCCCGATGAATTTTTGACCCCTAAATCTCAAATTTTTTGTTTAAATGAACTAAATTTACTTAGAAAATGTGTTTGAGGCAATCGCTACCAATCGACTAGATTGCTTTCTCCACCAACTCTTTAAGCGAGTCCCAATATCCTTCTATGAACCCCCGGAATAGATGGAACTCCGTTCCAATATCCCGGTGAATTTTTGACCATTAAATCTCAAATCTTGGTTTAAATGAACTAAATTTACTTAGAAAATGTGTTTGAAGCAATCGCGACCAATCCACCGGATTGCTTTCTCCACCAACTCTTTGATCGAGTCCCAATATCCTTCTATGAACCCCCGAAATAGATGAAACTCCGTTCCAATATCCCGATGAGTTTTTGACCGCTAAATCTCAAATTTTTTGTTTAAATGAACTAAATTTACTTAGAAAATGTGTTTGAGGCAATCGCTACCAATCGACTAGATTGCTTTCTCCACCAACTCTTTGAGCGAGTCCCAATATCCTTCTATGAACCCCCGGAATAGATGGAACTCCGTTCCAATATCCCGGTGAATTTTTGACCATTAAATCTCAAATCTTGGTTTAAATGAACTAAATTTACTTAGAAAATGTGTTTGAAGCAATCGCGACCAATCCACCGGAATGCTTTCTCCACCAACTCTTTGATCGAGTCCCAATATCCTTCTATGAACCCCCGAAATAGATGAAACTCCGTTCCAATATCCCGATGAATTTTTGACCGCTAAATCTCAAATTTTTTGTTTAAATGAACTAAATTTACTTAGAAAATGTGTTTGAGGCAATCGCTACCAATCCACTAGATTGCTTTCTCCACCAACTCTTTGAGCGAGTCCCAATATCCTTCTATGAACCCCCGGCATAGATGGAACTCCGTTCCAATATCCCGGTGAATTTTTGACCCCCAAATCTAAAATTTTTGTTTAAATGAACTAAATATACTTAGGAAAAGTAATTGAGGCAATCGCGACCAATCCACCAGATTGCTTTGTCCACCAACTCCTTGAGAGAGTCCCAATATCCTTCAAACAAACCCCCAGAATAGATGGAACTCCGTTTAAATATCCCGATGAATTTTTGACCATTAAATCTCAAATTTTGGTTTAAATGAACTAAATTTACTTAGAAAATGTGTTTGAAGCAATCGCGACCAATCCACCGGATTGCTTTCTCCGCCTACTCTTTGAGCGAGTCCCAATATCCTTCTATGAACCCTCGGAATAGATGGAACTCTGTTTCAATATCCCAATGAATTTTTTACCCCTAAATCTCAAATTTTGCTCTCAATGAACTAAATTAACTTAAAAAATTTGTTTGAGGCAATCGCGACAAATCCACCAGATTGCTTTCTCCACCTACTTTTTTAGTGAGTCCCAATATCCTTCTAGCAACCCCCCAGAATAGATGAAACTCCGTTCCAATATCCCAATGAATTTTTGACCGCTAAATCTCAAATTTTTTGTTTAAATGAACTAAATTTACTTAGAAAATGTGTTTGAGGCAATCGCGACCAATCCACCAGATTGCTTTCTCCACCAACTCTTTGATCAAGTCCCAATATCCTTCTATGAACCCCCGGAATAGATGGAACTCCGTTCCAATATCCCGGTGAATTTTTGACCCCCAAATCTAATATTTTTGTTTAAATGAACTAAATATACTTAGAAAAAGTAATTGAGGCAATCGCGACCAATCCACTAGATTGCTTTGTCCACCAACTCCTTGAGAGAGTCCCAATATCCTTCAAACAAACCCCCAGAATAGATGGAACTCCGTTTCAATATCCCGATGAATTTTTGACCATTAAATCTCAAATTTTGGTTTAAATGAACTAAATTTACTTAGAAAATATGTTTGAGGCAATCGCGACAAATCCACCGTATTGCTTTCTCCACCTACTCTTTTAGTGATTCCCAATATCCTTCTAGCAACCCCACAGAATAGATGGAACTCCGTTCCAATATCCCGATGAATTTTTGACCCCTAAATCTCAAATTTTTTGTTTAAATGAACTAAATTTACTTAGAAAATGTGTTTGAGGCAATCGCTACCAATCCACTAGATTGCTTTCTCCACCAACTCTTTGAGCGAGTCCCAATATCCTTCTATGAACCCTCGGAATAGAAGGAACTCCGTTCCAATAGCCCGGTGAATTTTTGACCATTAAATCTCAAATCTTGGTTTAAATGAACTAAATTTACTTAGAAAATGTGTTTGAGGAAATCGCGACAAATCCACCGTATTGCTTTCTCCACCTACTCTTTTAGTGATTCCCAATATCCTTCTAGCAACCCCCCAGAATAGATGGAACTCCGTTCCAATATCCCGATAAATTTTTCACCCCTAAATCTCAAATTTTTTGTTTAAATGAACTAAATTTACTTAGAAAATGTGTTTGAGGCAATCGCTACCAATCCACCAGATTGCTTTCTCCTCCAACTCTTTGAGCGAGTCCCAATATCCTTCAAGCAACCCCCAAGAATAGATGGAACTCCGTTCCAATATCTCGATGAATTTTTGACCCCTAAATCTCAAATTTTGCTTTCAATGAACTAAATTAACTTAAAAAGTTTGTTTGAGGCAATCGCGACAAATCTACCGGATTGCTTTCTCCACCTACTTTTTTAGTGAGTCCCAATATCCTTCTAGCAACCCCCCAGAATAGATGGAACTCCGTTCCAATATCCCGATGAATTTTTGACCCCTAAATCTCAAATTTTTTGTTTAAATGAACTAAATTTACTTAGAAAATGTGTTTGAAGCAATCGCGACCAATCCACCGGATTGCTTTCTCCACCAACTCTTTGATCGAGTCCCAATATCCTTCTATGAACCCCCGAAATAGATGAAACTCCGTTCCAATATCCCGATGAATTTTTGACCCCTAAATCTCAAATTTTTTGTTTAAATGAACTAAATTTACTTAGAAAATGTGTTTGAGGGAATCGCTACCAATCCACTAGATTGCTTTCTCCACCAACTCTTTGAGCGAGTCCCAATATCTTTCTATGAACCCCCGGAATAGATGAAACTCCGTTCCAATATCCCGGTGAATTTTTGACCATTAAATCTCAAATCTTGGTTTAAATGAACTAAATTTACTTAGAAAATGTGTTTGAGGCAATCGCGACAACTCCACCAGATTGCTTTCTCCACCTACTTTTTTAGTGAGTCCCAATATCCTTCTAGCAACCCCCCAGAATATATGGAACTCCGTTCCAATATCCCGATGAATTTTTGACCCCTAAATCTCAAATTTTTTGTTTAAATGAACTAAATTTACTTAGAAAATGTGTTTGAAGCAATCGTGACCAATCCATCGGATTGCTTTCTCCGCCTACTCTTTGAACGAGTCCAATATCCTTTTATGAACCCTCGGAATAGATGGAACTTTGTTTCAACATCCCGATTAATTTTTTACCCCTAAATCTCAAATTTTGATTTCAATGAACTAAATTAACTTAAAAAATTTGTTTGAGGCAATCGCGACAAATCCACCGGATTGCTTTCTCCACCTACTATTTTAGCGAGTCCAAATATCCTTCTAGTAACCCCCCAGAATAGATGGAACTCCGTTCCAATATCCCGATGAATTTTTGACCCCTAAATCTCAAATTTTTTGTTTAAATGAACTAAATTTACTTAGAAAATGTGTTTGAGGCAATAGCTACCAATCGACTAGATTGCTTTCTCCACCAACTCTTTAAGCGAGTCCCAATATCCTTCTATGAACCCCCGGAATAGATGGAACTCCGTTCCAATATCCCGGTTAATTTTTGACCATTAAATCTCAAATCTTGGTTTAAATGAACTAAATTTACTTAGAAAATGTGTTTGAAGCAATCGCGACCAATCCACCGGATTGCTTTCTCCGCCTACTCTTTGAGCGAGTCCCAATATCCTTCTATGAACCCTCGGAATAGATGGAACTCTGTTTCAATATCCCAATGAATTTTTTACCCCTAAATCTCAAATTTTGCTCTCAATGAACTAAATTAACTTAAAAAATTTGTTTGAGGCAATCGCGACAAATCCACCGAATTGCTTTCTCCACCTACTCTTTTAGCGAGTCCAAATATCCTTCTAGCAACCCCCCAGAATAGATGGAACTCCGTTCCAATATCCCGATGAATTTTTGACCCCTAAATCTCAAATTTTTTGTTTAAATGAACTAAATTTACTTAGAAAATGTGTTTGAGGCAATCGCTACCAATCGACTAGATTGCTTTCTCCACCAACTCTTTAAGCGAGTCCCAATATCCTTCTATGAACCCCCGGAATAGATGGAACTCCGTTCCAATATCCCGGTGAATTTTTGACCATTAAATCTCAAATCTTGGTTTAAATGAACTAAATTTACTTAGAAAATGTGTTTGAAGCAATCGCGACCAATCCACCGGATTGCTTTCTCCACCAACTCTTTGATCGAGTCCCAATATCCTTCTATGAACCCCCGAAATAGATGAAACTCCGTTCCAATATCCCGATGAATTTTTGACCGCTAAATCTCAAATTTTTTGTTTAAATGAACTAAATTTACTTAGAAAATGTGTTTGAGGCAATCGCGACCAATCCACCAGATTGCTTTCTCCACCAACTCTTTGATCGAGTCCCAATATCCTTCTATGAACCCCCGGAATAGATGGAACTCCGTTCCAATATCCCGGTGAATTTTTGACCCCCAAATCTAAAATTTTTGTTTAAATGAACTAAATATACTTAGAAAAAGTAATTGAGGCAATCGCGACCAATCCACTAGATTGCTTTGTCCACCAACTCCTTGAGAGAGTCCCAATATCCTTCAAACAAACCCCCAGAATAGATGGAACTCCGTTTCAATATCCCGATGAATTTTTGACCATTAAATCTCAAATTTTGGTTTAAATGAACTAAATTTACTTAGAAAATATGTTTGAGGCAATCGCGACAAATCCACCGTATTGCTTTCTCCACCTACTCTTTTAGTGATTCCCAATATCCTTCTAGCAACCCCACAGAATAGATGGAACTCCGTTCCAATATCCCGATGAATTTTTGACCCCTAAATCTCAAATTTTTTGTTTAAATGAACTAAATTTACTTAGAAAATGTGTTTGAGGCAATCGCTACCAATCCACTAGATTGCTTTCTCCACCAACTCTTTGAGCGAGTCCCAATATCCTTCTATGAACCCTCGGAATAGAAGGAACTCCGTTCCAATAGCCCGGTGAATTTTTGACCATTAAATCTCAAATCTTGGTTTAAATGAACTAAATTTACTTAGAAAATGTGTTTGAGGCAATCGCGACAAATCCACCGTATTGCTTTCTCCACCTACTCTTTTAGTGATTCCCAATATCCTTCTAGCAACCCCCCAGAATAGATGGAACTCCGTTCCAATATCCCGATAAATTTTTGACCCCTAAATCTCAAATTTTTTGTTTAAATGAACTAAATTTACTTAGAAAATGTGTTTGAGGCAATCGCTACCAATCCACCAGATTGCTTTCTCCTCCAACTCTTTGAGCGAGTCCCAATATCCTTCAAGCAACCCCCAAGAATAGATGGAACTCCGTTCCAATATCTCGATGAATTTTTGACCCCTAAATCTCAAATTTTGCTTTCAATGAACTAAATTAACTTAAAAAGTTTGTTTGAGGCAATCGCGACAAATCTACCGGATTGCTTTCTCCACCTACTTTTTTAGTGAGTCCCAATATCCTTCTAGCAACCCCCCAGAATAGATGGAACTCCGTTCCAATATCCCGATGAATTTTTGACCCCTAAATCTCAAATTTTTTGTTTAAATGAACTAAATTTACTTAGAAAATGTGTTTGAAGCAATCGCGACCAATCCACCGGATTGCTTTCTCCACCAACTCTTTGATCGAGTCCCAATATCCTTCTATGAACCCCCGAAATAGATGAAACTCCGTTCCAATATCCCGATGAATTTTTGACCCCTAAATCTCAAATTTTTTGTTTAAATGAACTAAATTTACTTAGAAAATGTGTTTGAGGGAATCGCTACCAATCCACTAGATTGCTTTCTCCACCAACTCTTTGAGCGAGTCCCAATATCTTTCTATGAACCCCCGGAATAGATGAAACTCCGTTCCAATATCCCGGTGAATTTTTGACCATTAAATCTCAAATCTTGGTTTAAATGAACTAAATTTACTTAGAAAATGTGTTTGAGGCAATCGCGACAAATCCACCAGATTGCTTTCTCCACCTACTTTTTTAGTGAGTCCCAATATCCTTCTAGCAACCCCCCAGAATATATGGAACTCCGTTCCAATATCCCGATGAATTTTTGACCCCTAAATCTCAAATTTTTTGTTTAAATGAACTAAATTTACTTAGAAAATGTGTTTGAAGCAATCGTGACCAATCCATCGGATTGCTTTCTCCGCCTACTCTTTGAACGAGTCCCAATATCCTTTTATGAACCCTCGGAATAGATGGAACTTTGTTTCAACATCCCGATTAATTTTTTACCCCTAAATCTCAAATTTTGATTTCAATGAACTAAATTAACTTAAAAAATTTGTTTGAGGCAATCGCGACAAATCCACCGGATTGCTTTCTCCACCTACTATTTTAGCGAGTCCAAATATCCTTCTAGTAACCCCCCAGAATAGATGGAACTCCGTTCCAATATCCCGATGAATTTTTGACCCCTAAATCTCAAATTTTTTGTTTAAATGAACTAAATTTACTTAGAAAATGTGTTTGAGGCAATAGCTACCAATCGACTAGATTGCTTTCTCCACCAACTCTTTAAGCGAGTCCCAATATCCTTCTATGAACCCCCGGAATAGATGGAACTCCGTTCCAATATCCCGGTTAATTTTTGACCATTAAATCTCAAATCTTGGTTTAAATGAACTAAATTTACTTAGAAAATGTGTTTGAAGCAATCGCGACCAATCCACCGGATTGCTTTCTCCGCCTACTCTTTGAGCGAGTCCCAATATCCTTCTATGAACCCTCGGAATAGATGGAACTCTGTTTCAATATCCCAATGAATTTTTTACCCCTAAATCTCAAATTTTGCTCTCAATGAACTAAATTAACTTAAAAAATTTGTTTGAGGCAATCGCGACAAATCCACCGAATTGCTTTCTCCACCTACTCTTTTAGCGAGTCCAAATATCCTTCTAGCAACCCCCCAGAATAGATGGAACTCCGTTCCAATATCCCGATGAATTTTTGACCCCTAAATCTCAAATTTTTTGTTTAAATGAACTAAATTTACTTAGAAAATGTGTTTGAGGCAATCGCTACCAATCAACTAGATTGCTTTCTCCACCAACTCTTTAAGCGAGTCCCAATATCCTTCTATGAACCCCCGGAATAGATGGAACTCCGTTCCAATATCCCGGTGAATTTTTGACCATTAAATCTCAAATCTTGGTTTAAATGAACTAAATTTACTTAGAAAATGTGTTTGAAGCAATCGCGACCAATCCACCGGATTGCTTTCTCCACCAACTCTTTGATCGAGTCCCAATATCCTTCTATGAACCCCCGAAATAGATGAAACTCCGTTCCAATATCCCGATGAATTTTTGACCGCTAAATCTCAAATTTTTTGTTTAAATGAACTAAATTTACTTAGAAAATGTGTTTGAGGCAATCGCGACCAATCCACCAGATTGCTTTCTCCACCAACTCTTTGATCGAGTCCCAATATCCTTCTATGAACCCCCGGAATAGATGGAACTCCGTTCCAATATCCCGGTGAATTTTTGACCCCCAAATCTAAAATTTTTGTTTAAATGAACTAAATATACTTAGAAAAAGTAATTGAGGCAATCGCGACCAATCCACTAGATTGCTTTGTCCATCAACTCCTTGAGAGAGTCCCAATATCCTTCAAACAAACCCCCAGAATAGATGGAACTCCGTTTCAATATCCCGATGAATTTTTGACCATTAAATCTCAAATTTTGGTTTAAATGAACTAAATTTACTTAGAAAATATGTTTGAGGCAATCGCGACAAATCCACCGTATTGCTTTCTCCACCTACTCTTTTAGTGATTCCCAATATCCTTCTAGCAACCCCACAGAATAGATGGAACTCCGTTCCAATATCCCGATGAATTTTTGACCCCTAAATCTCAAATTTTTTGTTTAAATGAACTAAATTTACTTAGAAAATGTGTTTGAGGCAATCGCTACCAATCCACTAGATTGCTTTCTCCACCAACTCTTTGAGCGAGTCCCAATATCCTTCTATGAACCCTCGGAATAGAAGGAACTCCGTTCCAATAGCCCGGTGAATTTTTGACCATTAAATCTCAAATCTTGGTTTAAATGAACTAAATTTACTTAGAAAATGTGTTTGAGGCAATCGCGACAAATCCACCGTATTGCTTTCTCCACCTACTCTTTTAGTGATTCCCAATATCCTTCTAGCAACCCCCCAGAATAGATGGAACTCCGTTCCAATATCCCGATAAATTTTTGACCCCTAAATCTCAAATTTTTTGTTTAAATGAACTAAATTTACTTAGAAATTGGGTTTGAGGCAATCGCTACCAATCCACCAGATTGCTTTCTCCTCCAACTCTTTGAGCGAGTCCCAATATCCTTCAAGGAACCCCCCAGAATAGATGGAACTCCGTTCCAATATCTCGATGAATTTTTGACCCCTAAATCTCAAATTTTGCTTTCAATGAACTAAATTAACTTAAAAAGTTTGTTTGAGGCAATCGCGACAAATCTACCGGATTGCTTTCTCCACCTACTTTTTTAGTGAGTCCCAATATCCTTCTAGCAACCCCCCAGAATAGATGGAACTCCGTTCCAATATCCCGATGAATTTTTGACCCCTAAATCTCAAATTTTTTGTTTAAATGAACTAAATTTACTTAGAAAATGTGTTTGAAGCAATCGCGACCAATCCACCGGATTGCTTTCTCCACCAACTCTTTGATCGAGTCCCAATATCCTTCTATGAACCCCCGAGATAGATGAAACTCCGTTCCAATATCCCGATGAATTTTTGACCCCTAAATCTCAAATTTTTTGTTTAAATGAACTAAATTTACTTAGAAAATGTGTTTGAGGGAATCGCTACCAATCCACTAGATTGCTTTCTCCACCAACTCTTTGAGCGAGTCCCAATATCTTTCTATGAACCCCCGGAATAGATGAAACTCCGTTCCAATATCCCGGTGAATTTTTGACCATTAAATCTCAAATCTTGGTTTAAATGAACTAAATTTACTTAGAAAATGTGTTTGAGGCAATCGCGACAAATCCATCAGATTGCTTTCTCCACCTACTTTTTTAGTCAGTCCCAATATCCTTCTAGCAACCCCCCAGAATATATGGAACTCCGTTCCAATATCCCGATGAATTTTTGACCCCTAAATCTCAAATTTTTTGTTTAAATGAACTAAATTTACTTAGAAAATGTGTTTGAAGCAATCGTGACCAATCCATCGGATTGCTTTCTCCGCCTACTCTTTGAACGAGTCCCAATATCCTTTTATGAACCCTCGGAATAGATGGAACTTTGTTTCAACATCCCGATTAATTTTTTACCCCTAAATCTCAAATTTTGATTTCAATGAACTAAATTAACTTAAAAAATTTGTTTGAGGCAATCGCGACAAATCCACCGGATTGCTTTCTCCACCTACTATTTTAGCGAGTCCAAATATCCTTCTAGTAACCCCCCAGATTAGATGGAACTCCGTTCCAATATCCCGATGAATTTTTGACCCCTAAATCTCAAATTTTTTGTTTAAATGAACTAAATTTACTTAGAAAATGTGTTTGAGGCAATCGCTACCAATCGACTAGATTGCTTTCTCCACCAACTCTTTAAGCGAGTCCCAATATCCTTCTATGAACCCCCGGAATAGATGGAACTCCGTTCCAATATCCCGGTGAATTTTTGACCATTAAATCTCAAATCTTGGTTTAAATGAACTAAATTTACTTAGAAAATGTGTTTGAAGCAATCGCGACCAATCCACCGGATTGCTTTCTCCGCCTACTCTTTGAGCGAGTCCCAATATCCTTCTATGAACCCTCGGAATAGATGGAACTCTGTTTCAATATCCCAATGAATTTTTTACCCCTAAATCTCAAATTTTGCTCTCAATGAACTAAATTAACTTAAAAAATTTGTTTGAGGCAATCGCGACAAATCCACCGAATTGCTTTCTCCACCTACTCTTTTAGCGAGTCCAAATATCCTTCTAGCAACCCCCCAGAATAGATGGAACTCCGTTCCAATATCCCGATGAATTTTTGACCCCTAAATCTCAAATTTTTTGTTTAAATGAACTAAATTTACTTAGAAAATGTGTTTGAGGCAATCGCTACCAATCGACTAGATTGCTTTCTCCACCAACTCTTTAAGCGAGTCCCAATATCCTTCTATGAACCCCCGGAATAGATGGAACTCCGTTCCAATTTCCCGGTGAATTTTTGACCATTAAATCTCAAATCTTGGTTTAAATGAACTAAATTTACTTAGAAAATGTGTTTGAAGCAATCGCGACCAATCCACCGGATTGCTTTCTCCACCAACTCTTTGATCGAGTCCCAATATCCTTCTATGAACCCCCGAAATAGATGAAACTCCGTTCTAATATCCCGATGAATTTTTGACCGCTAAATCTCAAATTTTTTGTTTAAATGAACTAAATTTACTTAGAAAATGTGTTTGAGGCAATCGCTACCAATCCACTAGATTGCTTTCTCCACCAACTCTTTGAGCGAGTCCCAATATCTTTCTATGAACCCCCGGCATAGATGGAACTCTGTTCCAATATCCCGGTGAATTTTTGACCCCCAAATCTAAAATTTTTGTTTAAATGAACTAAATATACTTAGGAAAAGTAATTGAGGCAATCGCGACCAATCCACCAGATTGCTTTGTCCACCATGTGACGCCCCGAAAATTATTTCATCTAGCCCATAACCCAATGGTATTTTGCCCAAACTCTATGTGTTGTCTTGATATGTTTGGTGTTTGTTTGATGATTGTTTAATGTTTGTATAGTTAATGCTTGATAATGTATATAAATATATGTATCATAAATTATATATGAGTCATGTTAAATTAAAGTTTAATGCATATGTTATTATTTATGCATGGGCTCATTAAACCATGAATTGATATGGGTTAGGATTGATGGAATAAAAGGATAAATGAAATTGAAGATTTGGTGTATTAAATGGATTGGACATTTAAAATACATGTGGTTGGTATGGGTAGTATGAGACCAACACATGTGAAGGTTGGTGCATGAAAGTGGACAAGTGTCCAATGCCCACTTGTCTTCTTCAAGGAAGTGCTAGAATGAGTGGAGGGAACCAAGGAGAGGAAAACAAGGAGAGAATCAAGGAGAGAATCAAGGAGGGAATCAAGGAAGTGCTAGAAAGAGGTGAGTGGAGAGAAAAGAAAGAAGAAGAGAAAGAAAAGAAGAGAAAGGAAAGAAGAAGAGAAAGAAGGAGAGAGTTGCAGGAGTAAGAACCCTGCGAGATTTTCATCAAAGAAGTGGATCTTTGGAATTTACGGTCAGATTGAGCTCAAATTTTGTCAGCACGTTCGTAGCTTATGGTTCTTCATTCTGGTCGGTGGAGATCTTGATCAGAGGTTTCTTCTGAGAGATCTAACCTCTCAAACAAAGCTGGCCGGAAAGTCTGGATTTCTCGCACTGTTTCGCTCAAACTTATAGATCTCCTAAATCTACCGTTAGATGGTTATCAAATTTGGGTATGTAGTTTATAACTGATATTTATACATTCTGAACGGTGGAGATCGTAATTAGAAGCTTGTGCTAAGAGATATAACCTCTGAAACAAAGCTGGTCGGAATTCTGGGTTTCTCGTTCCGTTTCGGTAAAACTTGTAGATCTCCTCAACGTACCGTTGGATGGATATCAAATTTGAGTATGTAGTTTACAACAGATATTTATGTATTCTAACGGTGGAAATATTTATACGTTAATTATTTTGTGTGATATAGCCATCTGAGTTTGGGTATTTGCAGCAGGAAAGGAGAAACTGTCTGATTAGACACTTGCTCATCAAAGATACATATCTTTTCGGTCCACCGTTGGATTGGGCTGATATTTGGACAGAAGGTTTGTTTCTTCACATACTTCAATCTGTACGGTTGATTTTGTGATTACATATTTCTGTTGGTAGATTGATACATCTGAACAGAATAATACATGTGAAGAATTGGTAGGGTTGTTTGTATTAGACCTACATTTAGAATATGAACTTAGACCTTTCCAAATAGCTTGCATGTCAACTATGTTGACCTAGTTGCCATTGTGGATGAACCCATGATGCAAAATCAGTGATATACATGGCTGAACATGGCGACCTAGTGTAAATCGACAATATGGCCTAAGTATGGAAAATTTCATATTTTAGGGCTTTTGATGCTTTTGGCTTAGAATCATTGAATTGATGCAACTTATGTTTAATTAAGCATGATTAGGGTTGATTATGCTACTGATTTGGTGGTTGTGACCATATCATGGGTTAGGCCTACTTGTGATCAAGTGACCCAAATTTGGACATGTTTATGCCTAAGGAATTGAAAATCAGTATTTTTGATTAATAGAATGGTTTATGAATGAGAACTATGCATTAGAGGCCTAAGTCATGTGATTTGAGTTGAATGATGGGATTAAATGGGATTTAGGCCTATTAATTATATGTGGGCTGATTTAGGGTTGATTTGTAATGTCTATGTAATTGAGCATAGAAATTGATGTATGGTAGGATATTGATGTATGTTTCAGGATCTTGATTGGGTTGATTCGGTTTGGTGGTCGTGTGTGATTAAATACTCTCGCGAGGCTTGGTTGTGAGTAGACTTCACTTATGATTATATCATTTATGTCATCATATCACTTATATATATTGTATGTTGAAAGCATGAATGTGTTTCTAATGTTTTGAATGATGCATTGATTTGAGAAAACCTTATGACTTTGGTTGGGCCCATCTATCTGGCTAATAGGGGGACTTGACCTTGTCATAGGAGGGTTTTAAGAAGGAAATGATTGGGATCAACGGCACGGTGAAATAGACGTGGACTAGTAACCCAAGTAAACATGATTGGGATCAACGGCACGGCGAAATAGACGTGGACTAGTAACCCAAGGCATGTGGAATGTGGATCCAAATTGATAAACTTTTACTTGCATCGAACTTATTATAAATGCTTGATATCTATATGTTATGAGCTTTTAATCATGCTACACATTGACATGCATACATGGTTTTTATTGATGAGTATTGATAGCATATTTGAATTCTATTCACTGGGCATCGTTGGCTCACCCTCATTTTCCTCTTTCAGGTCCTTCTGTCCCGAATAAGGGCAAGGGAGTAGTCATATCTTGAGGGCCTTGCCTGCGAGAGAATCCAAGTCCTCTATGTGAGTTGAGAGGCATTTTGATTGAATTGTGTTTTATATTATGAAGTATTATATTTTGGGTTATGTAATTATAATACTTACCACATTTTAGTATGGGTGAGTTGGGACTTGCTAGATAGACCATGTGGGCACATGACGGTTTTTTTTTTATTTGTACCCACAATTTTGGACTTTATGTGTATGTCAATTTTTAATGGACTGTAGGAATTATGATTTTATTTATGGTTCATTTTTATGGATTATCTCGTCTTTGATGATTAATACAGTGGGTAGTTTTGTTTAGTACCTTTTGATATTATGTCGTTGTTTGAGATAAGGCTCGTAGGGTCTCAACCACCTCACGGGAGTTGAGGAGTGGTCGGAGATGCCTACGCCGGGCGTCCCGCCCCGGCATTCCGCATGCCATTCCCTGTGGGGTTGGTGGTCCGGGGCGCGGGGTCGCCACACACCAACTCTTGAGAGAGTCCCAATATCCTTCAAACAAACCCCCAGAATAGATGGAACTCCGTTTAAATATCCCGATGAATTTTTGACCATTAAATCTCAAATTTTGGTTTAAATGAACTAAATTTACTTAGAAAATGTGTTTGAAGCAATCGCGACCAATCCACCGGATTGCTTTCTCCGCCTACTCTTTGAGCGAGTCCCAATATCCTTCTATGAACCCTCGGAATAGATGGAACTCTGTTTCAATATCCCAATGAATTTTTTACCCCTAAATCTCAAATTTTGCTCTCAATGAACTAAATTAACTTAAAAAATTTGTTTGAGGCAATCGCGACAAATCCACCGAATTGCTTTCTCCACCTACTCTTTTAGCGAGTCCAAATATCCTTCTAGCAACCCCCCAGAATAGATGGAACTCCGTTCCAATATCCCGATGAATTTTTGACCCCTAAATCTCAAATTTTTTGTTTAAATGAACTAAATTTACTTAGAAAATGTGTTTGAGGCAATCGCTACCAATCGACTAGATTGCTTTCTTCACCAACTCTTTGAGCGAGTCCCAATATCCTTCTATGAACCCCCGGAATAGATGGAACTCCGTTCCAATATCCCGGTGAATTTTTGACCATTAAATCTCAAATCTTGGTTTAAATGAACTAAATTTACTTAGAAAATGTGTTTGAAGCAATCGCGACCAATCCACCGGATTGCTTTCTCCACCAACTCTTTGATCGAGTCCCAATATCCTTCTATGAACCCCCGAAATAGATGAAACTCCGTTCCAATATCCCGACGAATTTTTGACCGCTAAATCTCAAATTTTTTGTTTAAATGAACTAAATTTACTTAGAAAATGTGTTTGAGGCAATCGCTACCAATCCACCGGATTGCTTTCTCCACCAAGTCTTTGAGCGAGTCCCAATATCCTTTTAGCAACCCCCAGAATAGATGGAACTCCGTTCCAATATCCCGATAAATTTTTGACCATTAAATCTCAAATCTTGGTTTAAATGAACTAAATTTACTTAGAAAATGTGTTTGAAGCAATCGCGACCAATCCACCGGATTGCGTTCTCCACCAACTCTTTGATCGAGTCCCAATATCCTTCTATGAACCCCCGAAATAGATGAAACTCCGTTCCAATATCCCGATGAATTTTTGACCGCTAAATCTCAAATTTTTTTGTTTAAATGAACTAAATTTACTTAGAAAATGTGTTTGAGGCAATCGCTACCAATCCACTAGATTGCTTTCTCCACCAACTCTTTGAGCGAGTCCCAATATCCTTCTATGAACCCCCGGCATAGATTGAACTCCGTTCCAATATCCCGGTGAATTTTTGACCCCCAAATCTAAAATTTTTGTTTAAATGAACTAAATATACTTAGAAAAAGTAATTGAGGCAATCGCGACCAATCCACCAGATTGCTTTGTCCACCAACTCCTTGAGAGAGTCCCAATATCCTTCAAACAAACCCCCAGAATAGATGGAACTCCGTTTAAATATCCCGATGAATTTTTGACCATTAAATCTCAAATTTTGGTTTAAATGAACTAAATTTACTTAGAAAATGTGTTTGAAGCAATCGCGACCAATCCACCGGATTGCTTTCTCCGCCTACTCTTTGAGCGAGTCTCAATATCCTTCTATGAACCCTCGGAATAGATGGAACTCCGTTTCAATATCCCAATGAATTTTTTACCCCTAAATCTCAAATTTTGCTTTCAATGAACTAAATTAACTTAAAAAATTTGTTTGAGGCAATCGCGACAAATCCACCGAATTGCTTTCTCCACCTACTCTTTTAGCGAGTCCAAATATCCTTCTAGCAACCCCCCAGAATAGATGGAACTCCGTTCCAATATCCCGATGAATTTTTGACCCCTAAATCTCAAATTTTTTGTTTAAATGAACTAAATTTACTTAGAAAATGTGTTTGAGGCAATCGCTACCAATCGACTAGATTGCTTTCTCCACCAACTCTTTAAGCGAGTCCCAATATCCTTCTATGAACCCCCGGAATAGATGGAACTCCGTTCCAATATCCCGGTGAATTTTTGACCATTAAATCTCAAATCTTGGTTTAAATGAACTAAACATACTTAGAAAATGTGTTTGAAGCAATCGCGACCAATCCACCGGATTGCTTTCTCCACCAACTCTTTGATCGAGTCCCAATATCCTTCTATGAACCCCCGAAATAGATGAAACTCCGTTCCAATATCCCGATGAATTTTTGACCGCTAAATCTCAAATTTTTTGTTTAAATGAACTAAATTTACTTAGAAAATGTGTTTGAGGCAATCGCTACCAATCCACTAGATTGCTTTCTCCACGAACTCTTTGAGCGAGTCCCAATATCCTTCTATGAACCCCCGGCATAGATGGAACTCCGTTCCAATATCCAGGTGAATTTTTGACCCCCAAATCTAAAATTTTTGTTTAAATGAACTAAATATACTTAGGAAAAGTAATTGAGGCAATCGCGACCAATCCACCAAATTGCTTTGTCCACCAACTCCTTGAGAGAGTCCCAATATCCTTTCAAACAAACCCCAGAATAGATGGAACTCCGTTTAAATATCCCGATGAATTTTTGACCATTAAATCTCAAATTTTGGTTTAAATGAACTAAATTTACTTAGAAAATGTGTTTGAAGCAATCGCGTCCAATCCACCGGATTGCTTTCTCCGCCTACTCTTTGAGCGAGTCCCAATATCCTTTTATGAACCCTCGGAATAGATGGAACTCTGTTTCAATATCCCAATGAATTTTTTACCCCTAAATCTCAAATTTTGCTCTCAATGAACTAAATTAACTTAAAAAATTTGTTTGACGCAATCGCGACAAATCCACCGAATTGCTTTCTCCACCTACTCTTTTAGCGAGTCCAAATATCCTTCTAGCAACCCCCCAGAATAGATGGAACTCCGTTCCAATATCCCGAATGAATTTTTGACCCCTAATCTCAAATTTTTTGTTTAAATGAACTAAATTTACTTAGAAAATGTGTTGAGGCAATCGCTACCAATCGACTAGATTGCTTTCTCCACCAACTCTTTGAGCGAGTCCCAATATCCTTCTATGAACCCCCGGAATAGATGGAACTCCGTTCCAATATCCCGGTGAATTTTTGACCATTAAATCTCAAATCTTGGTTTAAATGAACTAAATTTACTTAGAAAATGTGTTTGAAGCAATCGCGACCAATCCACCGGATTGCTTTCTCCACCAACTCTTTGATCGAGTCCCAATATCCTTCTATGAACCCCCGAAATAGATGAAACTCCGTTCCAATATCCCGATGAATTTTTGACCGCTAAATCTCAAATTTTTTGTTTAAATGAACTAAATTTACTTAGAAAATGTGTTGAGGCAATCGCTACCAATCGACTAGATTGCTTTCTCCACCAACTCTTTAAGCGAGTCCCAATATCCTTCTATGAACCCCCGGAATAGATGGAACTCCGTTCCAATATCCCGGTGAATTTTTGACCATTAAATCTCAAATCTTGGTTTAACTGAACTAAACTTACTTAGAAAATGTGTTTGAAGCAATCGCGACCAATCCACCGGATTGCTTTCTCCACCAACTCTTTTGATCGAGTCCCAATATCCTTCTATGAACCCCCGAAATAGATGAAACTCCGTTCCAATATCCCGGTGAATTTTTGACCGCTAAATCTCAAATTTTTTGTTTAAATGAACTAAATTTACTTAGAAAATGTGTTTGAGGCAATCGCTACCAATCCACTAAATTGCTTTCTCCACCTACTCTTTTAGCGAGTCCAAATATCCTTCTAGCAACCCCCCAGAATAGATGGAACTCCGTTCCAATATCCCGATGAATTTTTGACCGCTAAATCTCAAATTTTTTGTTTAAATGAACTAAATTTACTTAGAAAATGTGTTTGAGGCAATCGCTACCAATCGACTAGATTGCTTTCTCCACCAACTCTTTAAGCGAGTCCCAATATCCTTCTATGAACCCCCGGAATAGATGGAACTCCGTTCCAATATCCCAGTGAATTTTTGACCATTAAATCTCAAATCTTGGTTTAAAATGAACTAAATTTACTTAGAAAATGTGTTGAAGGCAATCGCGACAAATCCACCGGATTGCTTTCTCCACCAACTCTTTGATCGAGTCCCAATATCCTTCTATGAACCCCCGATATAGATGAAACTCCGTTCCAATATCCCGATGAATTTTTGACCGCTAAATCTCAATTTTTTGTTTAAATGAACTAAATTTACTTAGAAAATGTGTTTGAGGCAATCGCTACCAATCCACTAGATTGCTTTCTCCACCAACTCTTTGAGCGAGTCCCAATATCCTTCTATGAACCCCTGGAATAGATGGAACTCCGTTCCAATATCCAGGTGAATTTTTGACCATTAAATCTCAAATCTTGGTTTAAATGAACTAAATTTACTTAGAAAATGTGTTTAAGGCAATCGCGACAAATCCACCGTATTGCTTTCTCCACCTACTCTTTTAGTGAGTCCCAATATCCTTCTAGCAACCCCCCAGAATAGATGGAACTCCGTTCCAATATCCCGATGAATTTTTGACCATTAAATCTCAAATTTTGGTTTAAATGAACTAAATTTACTTAGAAAATGTGTTTGAAGCAATCGCGACCAATCCACCGGATTGCTTTCTCCGCCTACTTTTTGAGCGAGTCCCAATATCCTTCTATGAACCCTCGGAATAGATGGAACTCTGTTTCAATATCCCAATGAATTTTTTACCCCTAAATCTCAAAATTTGCTTTCAATGAACTAAATTAACTTAAAAAATTTGTTTGAGGCAATCGCGACAAATCCACCGGATTGCTTTCTCCACCTACTCTTTTAGCGAGTCCCATATCCTTCTAGCAACCCCCAGAATAGATGGAACTCCGTTCCAATATCCCAATGAATTTTTGACCCCTAAATCTCAAATTTTTTATTTAAATGACCTAATTTACTTAGAAAATAGTTTGAGGCAATCGCTACCAAATCCACTAGATTGCTTTCTCTACCAACTCTTTGAGCGAGTCCCAATATCCTTCTATGAACCCCAGGAATAGATGGAACTCCGTTCCAATTTCCCGGTGAATTTTTGACCATTAAATCTCAAATCATGGTTTAAATGAACTAAATTTACTTAGAAAATATGTTTGAAGCAATCGCGACCAATCCACCAGATTGCTTTCTCCACCAACTCTTTGATCGAGTCCCAATATCCTTCTATGAACCCCCGAAATAGATGAAACTCCGTTCCAATATCCCGGTGAATTTTTTACCCCTAAATCTAAAATTTTGGTTTAAATGAACTAAATATACTTAGAAAAACTAATTGAGGCAATCGCGACCAATCCACCAGATTGCTTTGTCTACCAACTCTTTAAGCGAGTCCCAATATCCTTCTATGAACCCCCGGAATAAATGGAACTCCGTTCCAATATCCAGGTGAATTTTTGACCATTAAATCTCAAATCTTGGTTTAAATGAACTAAATTTACTTAGAAAATGTGTTTAAGGCAATCGCGACAAATCCACCGTATTGCTTTCTCCACCTACTCTTTTAGTGAGTCCAATATCCTTCTAGCAACCCCCCAGAATAGATGGAAACTCCGTTCCAATATCCCGATGAATTTTTGACCATTAAATCTCAAATTTTGGTTTAAATGAACTAAATTTACTTAGAAAATGTGGTTTGAAGCAATCGCGACCAATCCACCGGGATTGCTTTCTCCGCTACTTTTTGAAGCGAGTCCCAATATCCTCTATGAACCCTCGGAATAGATGGAACTCTGTTTCAATATCCCAATGAATTTTTTACCCCTAAATCTCAAAATTTGCTTTCAATGAACTAAATTAACTTAAAAAATTTGTTTGAGGCAATCGCGACAAATCCACCGGATTGCTTTCTCCACCTACTATTTTAGCGAGTCCAAATATCCTTCTAGTAACCCCCCAGAATAGATGGAACTCCGTTCCAATATCCGGAAGAATTTTTGACCCCTAAATCTCAAATTTTTTGTTTAAATGAACTAAATTTACTTAGAAAATGTGTTTGAGGCAATCGCTACCAATCGACTAGATTGCTTTCTCCACCAACTCTTTAAGCGAGTCCCAAATCCTTCTATGAACCCCCGGAATAGATGGAACTCCGTTCCAATATCCCGGTGAATTTTTGACCATTAAATCTCAAATCTTGGTTTAAATGAACTAAATTTACTTAGAAAATGTGTTTGAAGCAATCGCGACCAATCCACCGGATTGCTTTCTCCACCAACTCTTTGATCGAGTCCCAATATCCTTCTATGAACCCCCGAAATAGATGAAACTCCGTTCCAATATCCCGATGAATTTTTGACCGCTAAATCTCAAATTTTTTGTTTAAATGAACTAAATTTACTTAGAAAATGTGTTTGAGGCAATCGCTACCAATCCACTAGATTGCTTTCTCCACCAACTCTTTGAGCGAGTCCCAATATCCTTCTATGAACCCCGGCATAGATGGAACTCCGTTCCAATATCCGGTGAATTTTTGACCCCCAAATCTAAAATTTTTGTTTAAATGAACTAAATATACTTAGGAAAAGTAATTGAGGCAATCGCGACCAATCCACCAGATTGCTTTGTCCACCAACTCCTTGAGAGAGTCCCAATATCCTTCAAACAAACCCCCAGAATAGATGGAACTCCGTTTAAATATCCCGATGAATTTTTGACCATTAAATCTCAAATTTTGGTTTAAATGAACTAAATTTACTTAGAAAATGTGTTTGAAGCAATCGCGACCAATCCACCGGATTGCTTTCTCCGCCTACTCTTTGAGCGAGTCCCAATATCCTTCTATGAACCCTCGGAATAGATGGAACTCTGTTCAATATCCCAATGAATTTTTTACCCCTAAATCTCAAATTTTGCTCTCAATGAACTAAATTAACTTAAAAATTTGTTTGAGGCAATCGCGACAAATCCACCGAATTGCTTTCTCCACCTACTCTTTTAGCGAGTCCAAATATCCTTCTAGCAACCCCCCAGAATAGATGGAACTCCGTTCCAATATCCCGATGAATTTTTGACCCCTAAATCTCAATTTTTTTGTTTAAATGAACTAAATTTACTTAGAAAATGTGTTTGAGGCAATCGCTACCAATCGACTAGATTGCTTTCTCCACCAACTCTTTGAGCGAGTCCCAATATCCTTCTATGAACCCCCGGAATAGATGGAACTCCGTTCCAATATCCCGGTGAATTTTTGACCATTAAATCTCAAATCTTGGTTTAAATGAACTAAATTTACTTAGAAAATGTGTTTGAAGCAATCGCGACCAATCCACCGGATTGCTTTCTCCACCAACTCTTTGATCGAGTCCCAATATCCTTCTATGAACCCCCGAAATAGATGAAACTCCGTTCCAATATCCCGATGAATTTTTTGACCGCTAAATCTCAAATTTTTTGTTTAAATGAACTAAATTTACTTAGAAAATGTGGTTGAGGCAATCGCTACCAAATCGACTAGATTGCTTTCTCCACCAACTCTTTGAGCGAGTCCCAATATCCTTCTATGAACCCCCGGAATAGATGGAACTCCGTTCCAATATCCCGGTGAATTTTTGACCATTAAATCTCAAATCTTGGTTTAAATGAACTAAATTTACTTAGAAAATGTGTTTGAAGCAATCGCGACCAATCCACCGGATTGCTTTCTCCACCAACTCTTTGATCGAGTCCCAATATCCTTCTATGAACCCCCGAAATAGATGAAACTCCGTTCCAATATCCCGATGAATTTTTGACCGCTAAATCTCAAATTTTTGTTTAAATGAACTAAATTTACTTAGAAAATGTAATCGCTACCAATCCACTAGATTGCTTTCTCCACCAACTCTTTGAGCGAGTCCCAATATCCTTCTATGAACCCCCGGCATAGATGGAACTCCGTTCCAATATCCCGGTGAATTTTTGACCCCCAAATCTAAAATTTTTGTTTAAATGAACTAAATATACTTAGAAAAAGTAATTGAGGCAATCGCGACCAATCCACCAGATTGCTTTGTCCACCAACTCCTTGAGAGAGTCCCAATATCCTTCAAACAAACCCCCAGAATAGATGGAACTCCGTTTAAATATCCCGATGAATTTTTGACCATTAAATCTCAAATTTTGGTTTAAATGAACTAAAATTTACTTAGAAAATGTGTTTGAAGCAATCGCGACCAATCCACCGGATTGCTTTCTCCGCCTACTCTTTGAGCGAGTCCCAATATCCTTCTATGAACCCTCGGAATAGATGGAACTCTGTTTCAATATCCCAATGAATTTTTTACCCCTAAATCTCAAAATTTGCTTTCAATGAACTAAATTAACTTAAAAAATTTGTTTGAGGCAATCGCGACAAATCCACCAGATTGCTTTCTCCACCTACTCTTTTAGCGAGTCCCAATATCCTTCTAGCAACCCCCAGAATAGATGGAACTCCGTTCCAATATCCCAATGAATTTTTGACCCCTAAATCTCAAATTTTTTATTTAAATGAACTAAATTTACTTAGAAAATATGTTTGAGGCAATCGCTACCAATCCACTAGATTGCTTTCTCTACCAACTCTTTGAGCGAGTCCCAATATCCTTCTATGAACCCCAGGAATAGATGGAACTCCGTTCCAATATCCCGGTGAATTTTTGACCATTAAATCTCAAATCTTGGTTTAAATGAACTAAATTACTTAGAAAATGTGTTTAAGGCAATCGCGACAAATCCACCGGATTGCTTTCTCCACCTACTCTTTTAGTGAGTCCCCAATATCCTTCTAGCAACCCCCCAGAATAGATGGAACTCCGTTCCAATATCCCGATGAATTTTTGACCCCCTAAATCTCAAATTTTTTGTTTAAATGAACTAAATTTACTTAGAAAATGTGTTTGAGGCAATCGCTACCAATCCACCGGATTGCTTTCTCCACCAACTCTTTAAGCGAGTCCCAATATCCTTCAAGCAACCCCCCAGAATAGATGGAACTCCGTTCCAATATCTCGATGAAATTTTGACCACTAAATCTCAAATTTTGGTTTAAATGAATTAAATTTACTTAGAAAATTTGTTTGAGGCAATCGCGACCAATCCACCAGATTGCTTTCTCCACCAACTCTTTGATCGAGTTCCAATATCCTTCTATGAACCCCCGGAATAGATGGAACTCCGTTCCAATACCCCGGTGAATTTCTGACCCCCAAATCTAAAATTTTTGTTTAAATGAACTAAATATACTTAGAAAAAGTAATTGAGGCAATCGCGACCAATCCACCAGATTGCTTTGTCCACCAACTCCTTGAGAGAGTCCCAATATCCTTCAAACAAACCCCTAGAATAGATGGAACTCCGTTCCAATATCCCGGTGAATTTTTTACCCCTAAATCTCAATTTTTTTTTTAAATGAACTAAATTTACTTAGAAAATGTGTTTGAGGCAATCGTTACCAATCCACTAGATTGCTTTCTCCACCAACTCTTTGAGCGAGTCCCAATATCCTTCTATGACCCCCCCGGAATAGATGGAACTCCGTTCCAATATCCCGATGAATTTTTTGACCATTAAATCTCAAATTTTGGTTTAAATGAACTAAATTTACTTAGAAAATGTGTTTGAAGCAATCACGACCATTCCACCGGATTGCGTTCTCCGCCTACTCTTTGAGCGAGTCCTAATATCCTTCAATGAATCCTCGGAATAGATGGAACTCCGTTCCAATATCCCGGTGAATTTTTGACCCCTAAATCTCAAATTTTTTGTTTAAATGAACTAAATTTACTTAGAAAATGTGTTTGAGGCAATCGCTACCAATCCACTAGATTGCTTTCTCCACCAACTCTTTGAGCGAGTCCCAATATCCTTCTACGAACCCCCGGAATAGATGGAACTCCGTTCCAATATCCCAATGAATTTTTGACCATTAAATCTCAAATTTTGGTTTAAATGAACTAAATTTACTTAGAAAATGTGTTTGAGGCAATCGTTACCAATCCACCAGATTGCTTTCTCCACCAACTCTTTGAGCGAATCCCAATATCCTTCTATGAACCCCCGGAATATATGGAACTCCGTTCCAACATCCCGGTGAATTTTTGACCCCCATATCTAAAATTTTGGTTTAAATGAACTAAATATACTTAGAAAAAGTAATTAAGGCAAACGCGACCAATCCACCGGATTGCTTTTTCCACCAACTCTTCGAGCGAGTCCCAATATCCTTCAAGCAACCCCCCCAGAATAGATGGAACTCCGTTCCAATATCTTGATGAATTTTTGACCACTAAATCTCAAATTTTGGTTTAAATGAATTAAATTTACTTAGAAAATTTGTTTGAGGCAATCGCGACCAATCCACCATATTGCTTTCTCCACCAACACTTTGATCGAGTCCCAATATCATTCTTTAAACCCCCGGAATAGATGGAACACCGTTCCAATATCCCGGTGAATTTTCGACCCCCAAATCTAAAATTTTTGTTTAAATGAACTAAAGATACTTAGAAAAAGTAATTGAGGCAATCGCGACCAATCCACCAGATTACTTTGTCCACCAACTCCTTGAGAGAGTCCCTATCTCCTTCAAACAAACCCCCAGAATAGATGGAACTCCGTTTCAATATCCCGATGATTTTTTGACCATTAAATCTCAAATTTCGGTTTAAATGAACTAAATTTACTTAGAAAATGTGTTTGAAGCAATCGCGACCAATCCACCGGATTGCTTTCTCCGCCTACACTTTGAGCGAGTCCCAATATCCTTCTATGAACCCTCTGAATAGGTGGAACTCTGTTTCAATATCCCGATGAATTGTTTACCCCTAAATCTCTAATTTTGCTTTCAATGAACTAAATTAACTTAAAAAATTTGTTTGAGGCAATCGCGACAAATCCACCGGATTGCTTTCCTCCGCCTACTCTTTGAGCGAGTCCCAATATCCTTCTATGAACCCCCGGAATAGATGGAACTCCGTTCCAATATCCCGATGATTTTTTGACCATTAAATCTCAAATTTCAGTTTAAATGAACTAAATTTACTTAGAAAATGTGTTTGAAGCAATCGCGACCAATCCACCGGATTGCTTTCTCCACCAACTCTTTGATCGAGTCCCAATATCCTTCTATGAACCCCCGAAATAGATGAAACTCCGTTCCAATATCCCGACAAATTTTTGACCGCTAAATCTCAAATTTTTTGTTTAAATGAACTAAATTTACTTAGAAAATGTGTTTGAGGCAATCGCTACCAATCGACTTGATTGCTTTCTCCACCAACTCTTTGAGCGAGTCCCAATATCCTTCTATGAACCCCCGGAATAGATGGAACTCCGTTCCAATATCCCGGTGAATTTTTGACCATTAAATCTCAAATCTTGGTTTAAATGAACTAAATTTACTTAGAAAATGTGTTTGAAGCAATCGCGACCAATCCACCGGATTGCTTTCTCCACCAACTCTTTGATCGAGTCCCAATATCCTTCTATGAACCCTCTGAATAGATGGAACTCTGTTTCAATATCCCGATGAATTGTTTACCCCTAAATCTCAAATTTTTTGTTTAAATGAACTAAATTTACTTAGAAAATGTGTTTGAGGCAATCGCTACCAATCCACCAGATTGCTTTCTCCACCAACTCTTTGAGCGAGTCCCAATATCCTTCAAGCAACCCCCCAGAATAGATGGAACTCCGTTCCAATATCTCGATGAATTTTTGACCACTAAATCTCAAATTTTGGTTTAAATGAATTAAATTTACTTAGAAAATTTGTTTGAGGCAATCGCGACCAATCCACCAGATTGCTTTCTCCACCAACTCTTTGATCGAGCCCCAATATCCTTCTATGAACCCCCGGAATAGATGGAACTCCGTTCCAATACCCCGGTGAATTTTTGACCCCCAAATCTAAAATTTTTGTTTAAATGAACTAAATATACTTAGAAAAAGTAATTGAGGCAATCGCGACCAATCCACCAGATTGCTTTGTCCACCAACTCCTTGAGAGAGTCCCAATATCCTTCAAACAAACCCCCAGAATAGATGGAACTCCGTTCCAATATCCCGGTGAATTTTTGACCCCTAAATCTCAAATTTTTTGTTTAAATGAACTAAATTTACTTAGAAAATGTGTTTGAGGCAATCGCTACCAATCCACTAGATTGCTTTCTCCACCAACTCTTTGAGCGAGTCCCAATATCCTTCTATGAACCCCCGGAATAGATGGAACTCCGTTCCAATATCCCGATGAATTTTTGACCATTAAATCTCAAATTTTGGTTTAAATGAACTAAATTTACTTAGAAAATGTGATTGAAGCAATCGCGACCAATCCACCGGATTGCTTTCTCCGCCTACTCTTTGAGCGAGTCCCAATATCCTTCTATAAATCCTCGGAGTAGATGGAACTCCGTTCCAATATCCCGGTGAATTTTTGACCCCTAAATCTCAAATTTTTTGTTTAAATGAACTAAATTTACTTAGAAAATGTGTTTGAGGCAATCGCTACCAATCCACTAGATTGCTTTCTCCACCAACTCTTTGAGCGAGTCCCAATATCCTTCTACGAACCCCCGGAATAGATGGAACTCCGTTCCAATATCCCGATGAATTTTTGACCATTAAATCTCAAATTTTGGTTTAAATGAACTAAATTTACTTAGAAAATGTGTTTGAGGCAATCGCTACCAATCCACCAGATTGCTTTCTCCACCAACTCTTTGAGCGAGTCTCAATATCATTCTATGAACCCCCGGAATAGATGGAACTCCGTTCCAATATGCCGGTGAATTTTTGACCCCCATATCTAAAATTTTGGTTTAAATGAACTAAATATACTTAGAAAATGTGTTTGAGGTAATCGCTACCAATCCACCGGATTGCTTTCTCCACCAACTCTTTAAGCGAGTCCCAATATCCTTCAAGCAACCCCCCAGAATAGATGGAACTCCGTTCCAATATCTCGATGAAATTTTGACCACTAAATCTCAAATTTTGGTTTAAATGAATTAAATTTACTTAGAAAATTTGTTTGAGGCAATCGCGACCAATCCACCAGATTGCTTTCTCCACCAACTCTTTGATCGAGTTCCAATATCCTTCTATGAACCCCCGGAATAGATGGAACTCCGTTCCAATACCCCGGTGAATTTCTGACCCCCAAATCTAAAATTTTTGTTTAAATGAACTAAATATACTTAGAAAAAGTAATTGAGGCAATCGCGACCAATCCACCAGAGTGCTTTGTCCACCAACTCCTTGAGAGAGTCCCAATATCCTTCAAACAAACCCCTAGAATAGATGGAACTCCGTTCCAATATCCCGGTGAATTTTTTACCCCTAAATCTCAATTTTTTTTTTAAATGAACTAAATTTACTTAGAAAATGTGTTTGAGGCAATCGTTACCAATCCACTAGATTGCTTTCTCCACCAACTCTTTGAGCGAGTCCCAATATCCTTCTATGAACCCCCGGAATAGATGGAACTCCGTTCCAATATCCCGATGAATTTTTGACCATTAAATCTCAAATTTTGGTTTAAATGAACTAAATTTACTTAGAAAATGTGTTTGAAGCAATCACGACCATTCCACCGGATTGCGTTCTCCGCCTACTCTTTGAGCGAGTCCTAATATCCTTCTATGAATCCTCGGAATAGATGGAACTCCGTTCCAATATCCCGGTGAATTTTTGACCCCTAAATCTCAAATTTTTTGTTTAAATGAACTAAATTTACTTAGAAAATGTGTTTGAGGCAATCGCTACCAATCCACTAGATTGCTTTCTCCACCAACTCTTTGAGCGAGTCCCAATATCCTTCTACGAACCCCCGGAATAGATGGAACTCCGTTCCAATATCCCAATGAATTTTTGACCATTAAATCTCAAATTTTGGTTTAAATGAACTAAATTTACTTAGAAAATGTGTTTGAGGCAATCGTTACCAATCCACCAGATTGCTTTCTCCACCAACTCTTTGAGCGAGTCCCAATATCCTTCTATGAACCCCCGGAATATATGGAACTCCGTTCCAACATCCCGGTGAATTTTTGACCCCCATATCTAAAATTTTGGTTTAAATGAACTAAATATACTTAGAAAAAGTAATTAAGGCAAACGCGACCAATCCACCGGATTGCTTTTTCCACCAACTCTTCGAGCGAGTCCCAATATCCTTCAAGCAACCCCCCCAGAATAGATGGAACTCCGTTCCAATATCTTGATGAATTTTTGACCACTAAATCTCAAATTTTGGTTTAAATGAATTAAATTTACTTAGAAAATTTGTTTGAGGCAATCGCGACCAATCCACCATATTGCTTTCTCCACCAACACTTTGATCGAGTCCCAATATCCTTCTTTAAACCCCCGGAATAGATGGAACACCGTTCCAATATCCCGGTGAATTTTTGACCCCCAAATCTAAAATTTTTGTTTAAATGAACTAAAGATACTTAGAAAAAGTAATTGAGGCAATCGCGACCAATCCACCAGATTACTTTGTCCACCAACTCCTTGAGAGAGTCCCTATCTCCTTCAAACAAACCCCCAGAATAGATGGAACTCCGTTTCAATATCCCGATGATTTTTTGACCATTAAATCTCAAATTTCGGTTTAAATGAACTAAATTTACTTAGAAAATGTGTTTGAAGCAATCGCGACCAATCCACCGGATTGCTTTCTCCGCCTACTCTTTGAGCGAGTCCCAATATCCTTCTATGAACCCTCTGAATAGGTGGAACTCTGTTTCAATATCCCGATGAATTGTTTACCCCTAAATCTCTAATTTTGCTTTCAATGAACTAAATTAACTTAAAAAATTTGTTTGAGGCAATCGCGACAAATCCACCGGATTGCTTTCTCCGCCTACTCTTTGAGCGAGTCCCAATATCCTTCTATGAACCCCCGGAATAGATGGAACTCCGTTCCAATATCCCGATGATTTTTTGACCATTAAATCTCAAATTTCAGTTTAAATGAACTAAATTTACTTAGAAAATGTGTTTGAAGCAATCGCGACCAATCCACCGGATTGCTTTCTCCACCAACTCTTTGATCGAGTCCCAATATCCTTCTATGAACCCCCGAAATAGATGAAACTCCGTTCCAATATCCCGACAAATTTTTGACCGCTAAATCTCAAATTTTTTGTTTAAATGAACTAAATTTACTTAGAAAATGTGTTTGAGGCAATCGCTACCAATCGACTAGATTGCTTTCTCCACCAACTCTTTGAGCGAGTCCCAATATCCTTCTATGAACCCCCGGAATAGATGGAACTCCGTTCCAATATCCCGGTGAATTTTTGACCATTAAATCTCAAATCTTGGTTTAAATGAACTAAATTTACTTAGAAAATGTGTTTGAAGCAATCGCGACCAATCCACCGGATTGCTTTCTCCACCAACTCTTTGATCGAGTCCCAATATCCTTCTATGAACCCTCTGAATAGATGGAACTCTGTTTCAATATCCCGATGAATTGTTTACCCCTAAATCTCAAATTTTTTGTTTAAATGAACTAAATTTACTTAGAAAATGTGTTTGAGGCAATCGCTACCAATCCACCAGATTGCTTTCTCCACCAACTCTTTGAGCGAGTCCCAATATCCTTCAAGCAACCCCCCAGAATAGATGGAACTCCGTTCCAATATCTCGATGAATTTTTGACCACTAAATCTCAAATTTTGGTTTAAATGAATTAAATTTACTTAGAAAATTTGTTTGAGGCAATCGCGACCAATCCACCAGATTGCTTTCTCCACCAACTCTTTGATCGAGCCCCAATATCCTTCTATGAACCCCCGGAATAGATGGAACTCCGTTCCAATACCCCGGTGAATTTTTGACCCCCAAATCTAAAATTTTTGTTTAAATGAACTAAATATACTTAGAAAAAGTAATTGAGGCAATCGCGACCAATCCACCAGATTGCTTTGTCCACCAACTCCTTGAGAGAGTCCCAATATCCTTCAAACAAACCCCCAGAATAGATGGAACTCCGTTCCAATATCCCGGTGAATTTTTGACCCCTAAATCTCAAATTTTTTGTTTAAATGAACTAAATTTACTTAGAAAATGTGTTTGAGGCAATCGCTACCAATCCACTAGATTGCTTTCTCCACCAACTCTTTGAGCGAGTCCCAATATCCTTCTATGAACCCCCGGAATAGATGGAACTCCGTTCCAATATCCCGATGAATTTTTGACCATTAAATCTCAAATTTTGGTTTAAATGAACTAAATCTACTTAGAAAATGTGATTGAAGCAATCGCGACCAATCCACCGGATTGCTTTCTCCGCCTACTCTTTGAGCGAGTCCCAATATCCTTCTATAAATCCTCGGAGTAGATGGAACTCCGTTCCAATATCCCGGTGAATTTTTGACCCCTAAATCTCAAATTTTTTGTTTAAATGAACTAAATTTACTTAGAAAATGTGTTTGAGGCAATCGCTACCAATCCACTAGATTGCTTTCTCCACCAACTCTTTGAGCGAGTCCCAATATCCTTCTACGAACCCCCGGAATAGATGGAACTCCGTTCCAATATCCCGATGAATTTTTGACCATTAAATCTCAAATTTTGGTTTAAATGAACTAAATTTACTTAGAAAATGTGTTTGAGGCAATCGCTACCAATCCACCAGATTGCTTTCTCCACCAACTCTTTGAGCGAGTCTCAATATCATTCTATGAACCCCCGGAATAGATGGAACTCCGTTCCAATATGCCGGTGAATTTTTGACCCCCATATCTAAAATTTTGGTTTAAATGAACTAAATATACTTAGAAAATGTGTTTGAGGCAATCGCTACCAATCCACCGGATTGCTTTCTCCACCAACTCTTTAAGCGAGTCCCAATATCCTTCAAGCAACCCCCCAGAATAGATGGAACTCCGTTCCAATATCTCGATGAAATTTTGACCACTAAATCTCAAATTTTGGTTTAAATGAATTAAATTTACTTAGAAAATTTGTTTGAGGCAATCGCGACCAATCCACCAGATTGCTTTCTCCACCAACTCTTTGATCGAGTTCCAATATCCTTCTATGAACCCCCGGAATAGATGGAACTCCGTTCCAATACCCCGGTGAATTTCTGACCCCCAAATCTAAAATTTTTGTTTAAATGAACTAAATATACTTAGAAAAAGTAATTGAGGCAATCGCGACCAATCCACCAGAGTGCTTTGTCCACCAACTCCTTGAGAGAGTCCCAATATCCTTCAAACAAACCCCTAGAATAGATGGAACTCCGTTCCAATATCCCGGTGAATTTTTTACCCCTAAATCTCAATTTTTTTTTTAAATGAACTAAATTTACTTAGAAAATGTGTTTGAGGCAATCGTTACCAATCCACTAGATTGCTTTCTCCACCAACTCTTTGAGCGAGTCCCAATATCCTTCTATGAACCCCCGGAATAGATGGAACTCCGTTCCAATATCCCGATGAATTTTTGACCATTAAATCTCAAATTTTGGTTTAAATGAACTAAATTTACTTAGAAAATGTGTTTGAAGCAATCACGACCATTCCACCGGATTGCGTTCTCCGCCTACTCTTTGAGCGAGTCCTAATATCCTTCTATGAATCCTCGGAATAGATGGAACTCCGTTCCAATATCCCGGTGAATTTTTGACCCCTAAATCTCAAATTTTTTGTTTAAATGAACTAAATTTACTTAGAAAATGTGTTTGAGGCAATCGCTACCAATCCACTAGATTGCTTTCTCCACCAACTCTTTGAGCGAGTCCCAATATCCTTCTACGAACCCCCGGAATAGATGGAACTCCGTTCCAATATCCCAATGAATTTTTGACCATTAAATCTCAAATTTTGGTTTAAATGAACTAAATTTACTTAGAAAATGTGTTTGAGGCAATCGTTACCAATCCACCAGATTGCTTTCTCCACCAACTCTTTGAGCGAGTCCCAATATCCTTCTATGAACCCCCGGAATATATGGAACTCCGTTCCAACATCCCGGTGAATTTTTGACCCCCATATCTAAAATTTTGGTTTAAATGAACTAAATATACTTAGAAAAAGTAATTAAGGCAAACGCGACCAATCCACCGGATTGCTTTTTCCACCAACTCTTCGAGCGAGTCCCAATATCCTTCAAGCAACCCCCCCAGAATAGATGGAACTCCGTTCCAATATCTTGATGAATTTTTGACCACTAAATCTCAAATTTTGGTTTAAATGAATTAAATTTACTTAGAAAATTTGTTTGAGGCAATCGCGACCAATCCACCATATTGCTTTCTCCACCAACACTTTGATCGAGTCCCAATATCCTTCTTTAAACCCCCGGAATAGATGGAACACCGTTCCAATATCCCGGTGAATTTTTGACCCCCAAATCTAAAATTTTTGTTTAAATGAACTAAAGATACTTAGAAAAAGTAATTGAGGCAATCGCGACCAATCCACCAGATTACTTTGTCCACCAACTCCTTGAGAGAGTCCCTATCTCCTTCAAACAAACCCCGAGAATAGATGGAACTCCGTTTCAATATCCCGATGATTTTTTGACCATTAAATCTCAAATTTCGGTTTAAATGAACTAAATTTACTTAGAAAATGTGTTTGAAGCAATCGCGACCAATCCACCGGATTGCTTTCTCCGCCTACTCTTTGAGCGAGTCCCAATATCCTTCTATGAACCCTCTGAATAGGTGGAACTCTGTTTCAATATCCCGATGAATTGTTTACCCCTAAATCTCTAATTTTGCTTTCAATGAACTAAATTAACTTAAAAAATTTGTTTGAGGCAATCGCGACAAATCCACCCGATTGCTTTCTCCGCCTACTCTTTGAGCGAGTCCCAATATCCTTCTATGAACCCCCGGAATAGATGGAACTCCGTTCCAATATCCCGATGATTTTTTGACCATTAAATCTCAAATTTCAGTTTAAATGAACTAAATTTACTTAGAAAATGTGTTTGAAGCAATCGCGACCAATCCACCGGATTGCTTTCTCCACCAACTCTTTGATCGAGTCCCAATATCCTTCTATGAACCCCCGAAATAGATGAAACTCCGTTCCAATATCCCGACAAATTTTTGACCGCTAAATCTCAAATTTTTTGTTTAAATGAACTAAATTTACTTAGAAAATGTGTTTGAGGCAATCGCTACCAATCGACTAGATTGCTTTCTCCACCAACTCTTTGAGCGAGTCCCAATATCCTTCTATGAACCCCCGGAATAGATGGAACTCCGTTCCAATATCCCGGTGAATTTTTGACCATTAAATCTCAAATCTTGGTTTAAATGAACTAAATTTACTTAGAAAATGTGTTTGAAGCAATCGCGACCAATCCACCGGATTGCTTTCTCCACCAACTCTTTGATCGAGTCCCAATATCCTTCTATGAACCCTCTGAATAGATGGAACTCTGTTTCAATATCCCGATGAATTGTTTACCCCTAAATCTCAAATTTTTTGTTTAAATGAACTAAATTTACTTAGAAAATGTGTTTGAGGCAATCGCTACCAATCCACCAGATTGCTTTCTCCACCAACTCTTTGAGCGAGTCCCAATATCCTTCAAGCAACCCCCCAGAATAGATGGAACTCCGTTCCAATATCTCGATGAATTTTTGACCACTAAATCTCAAATTTTGGTTTAAATGAATTAAATTTACTTAGAAAATTTGTTTGAGGCAATCGCGACCAATCCACCAGATTGCTTTCTCCACCAACTCTTTGATCGAGCCCCAATATCCTTCTATGAACCCCCGGAATAGATGGAACTCCGTTCCAATACCCCGGTGAATTTTTGACCCCCAAATCTAAAATTTTTGTTTAAATGAACTAAATATACTTAGAAAAAGTAATTGAGGCAATCGCGACCAATCCACCAGATTGCTTTGTCCCCCAACTCCTTGAGAGAGTCCCAATATCCTTCAAACAAACCCCCAGAATAGATGGAACTCCGTTCCAATATCCCGGTGAATTTTTGACCCCTAAATCTCAAATTTTTTGTTTAAATGAACTAAATTTACTTAGAAAATGTGTTTGAGGCAATCGCTACCAATCCACTAGATTGCTTTCTCCACCAACTCTTTGAGCGAGTCCCAATATCCTTCTATGAACCCCCGGAATAGATGGAACTCCGTTCCAATATCCCGATGAATTTTTGACCATTAAATCTCAAATTTTGGTTTAAATGAACTAAATCTACTTAGAAAATGTGATTGAAGCAATCGCGACCAATCCACCGGATTGCTTTCTCCGCCTACTCTTTGAGCGAGTCCCAATATCCTTCTATAAATCCTCGGAGTAGATGGAACTCCGTTCCAATATCCCGGTGAATTTTTGACCCCTAAATCTCAAATTTTTTGTTTAAATGAACTAAATTTACTTAGAAAATGTGTTTGAGGCAATCGCTACCAATCCACTAGATTGCTTTCTCCACCAACTCTTTGAGCGAGTCCCAATATCCTTCTACGAACCCCCGGAATAGATGGAACTCCGTTCCAATATCCCGATGAATTTTTGACCATTAAATCTCAAATTTTGGTTTAAATGAACTAAATTTACTTAGAAAATGTGTTTGAGGCAATCGCTACCAATCCACCAGATTGCTTTCTCCACCAACTCTTTGAGCGAGTCTCAATATCATTCTATGAACCCCCGGAATAGATGGAACTCCGTTCCAATATGCCGGTGAATTTTTGACCCCCATATCTAAAATTTTGGTTTAAATGAACTAAATATACTTAGAAAATGTGTTTGAGGCAATCGCTACCAATCCACCGGATTGCTTTCTCCACCAACTCTTTAAGCGAGTCCCAATATCCTTCAAGCAACCCCCCAGAATAGATGGAACTCCGTTCCAATATCTCGATGAAATTTTGACCACTAAATCTCAAATTTTGGTTTAAATGAATTAAATTTACTTAGAAAATTTGTTTGAGGCAATCGCGACCAATCCACCAGATTGCTTTCTCCACCAACTCTTTGATCGAGTTCCAATATCCTTCTATGAACCCCCGGAATAGATGGAACTCCGTTCCAATACCCCGGTGAATTTCTGACCCCCAAATCTAAAATTTTTGTTTAAATGAACTAAATATACTTAGAAAAAGTAATTGAGGCAATCGCGACCAATCCACCAGAGTGCTTTGTCCACCAACTCCTTGAGAGAGTCCCAATATCCTTCAAACAAACCCCTAGAATAGATGGAACTCCGTTCCAATATCCCGGTGAATTTTTTACCCCTAAATCTCAATTTTTTTTTTAAATGAACTAAATTTACTTAGAAAATGTGTTTGAGGCAATCGTTACCAATCCACTAGATTGCTTTCTCCACCAACTCTTTGAGCGAGTCCCAATATCCTTCTATGAACCCCCGGAATAGATGGAACTCCGTTCCAATATCCCGATGAATTTTTGACCATTAAATCTCAAATTTTGGTTTAAATGAACTAAATTTACTTAGAAAATGTGTTTGAAGCAATCACGACCATTCCACCGGATTGCGTTCTCCGCCTACTCTTTGAGCGAGTCCTAATATCCTTCTATGAATCCTCGGAATAGATGGAACTCCGTTCCAATATCCCGGTGAATTTTTGACCCCTAAATCTCAAATTTTTTGTTTAAATGAACTAAATTTACTTAGAAAATGTGTTTGAGGCAATCGCTACCAATCCACTAGATTGCTTTCTCCACCAACTCTTTGAGCGAGTCCCAATATCCTTCTACGAACCCCCGGAATAGATGGAACTCCGTTCCAATATCCCAATGAATTTTTGACCATTAAATCTCAAATTTTGGTTTAAATGAACTAAATTTACTTAGAAAATGTGTTTGAGGCAATCGTTACCAATCCACCAGATTGCTTTCTCCACCAACTCTTTGAGCGAGTCCCAATATCCTTCTATGAACCCCCGGAATATATGGAACTCCGTTCCAACATCCCGGTGAATTTTTGACCCCCATATCTAAAATTTTGGTTTAAATGAACTAAATATACTTAGAAAAAGTAATTAAGGCAAACGCGACCAATCCACCGGATTGCTTTTTCCACCAACTCTTCGAGCGAGTCCCAATATCCTTCAAGCAACCCCCCCAGAATAGATGGAACTCCGTTCCAATATCTTGATGAATTTTTGACCACTAAATCTCAAATTTTGGTTTAAATGAATTAAATTTACTTAGAAAATTTGTTTGAGGCAATCGCGACCAATCCACCATATTGCTTTCTCCACCAACACTTTGATCGAGTCCCAATATCCTTCTTTAAACCCCCGGAATAGATGGAACACCGTTCCAATATCCCGGTGAATTTTTGACCCCCAAATCTAAAATTTTTGTTTAAATGAACTAAAGATACTTAGAAAAAGTAATTGAGGCAATCGCGACCAATCCACCAGATTACTTTGTCCACCAACTCCTTGAGAGAGTCCCTATCTCCTTCAAACAAACCCCCAGAATAGATGGAACTCCGTTTCAATATCCCGATGATTTTTTGACCATTAAATCTCAAATTTCGGTTTAAATGAACTAAATTTACTTAGAAAATGTGTTTGAAGCAATCGCGACCAATCCACCGGATTGCTTTCTCCGCCTACTCTTTGAGCGAGTCCCAATATCCTTCTATGAACCCTCTGAATAGGTGGAACTCTGTTTCAATATCCCGATGAATTGTTTACCCCTAAATCTCTAATTTTGCTTTCAATGAACTAAATTAACTTAAAAAATTTGTTTGAGGCAATCGCGACAAATCCACCGGATTGCTTTCTCCGCCTACTCTTTGAGCGAGTCCCAATATCCTTCTATGAACCCCCGGAATAGATGGAACTCCGTTCCAATATCCCGATGATTTTTTGACCATTAAATCTCAAATTTCAGTTTAAATGAACTAAATTTACTTAGAAAATGTGTTTGAAGCAATCGCGACCAATCCACCGGATTGCTTTCTCCACCAACTCTTTGATCGAGTCCCAATATCCTTCTATGAACCCCCGAAATAGATGAAACTCCGTTCCAATATCCCGACAAATTTTTGACTGCTAAATCTCAAATTTTTTGTTTAAATGAACTAAATTTACTTAGAAAATGTGTTTGAGGCAATCGCTACCAATCGACTAGATTGCTTTCTCCACCAACTCTTTGAGCGAGTCCCAATATCCTTCTATGAACCCCCGGAATAGATGGAACTCCGTTCCAATATCCCGGTGAATTTTTGACCATTAAATCTCAAATCTTGGTTTAAATGAACTAAATTTACTTAGAAAATGTGTTTGAAGCAATCGCGACCAATCCACCGGATTGCTTTCTCCACCAACTCTTTGATCGAGTCCCAATATCCTTCTATGAACCCTCTGAATAGATGGAACTCTGTTTCAATATCCCGATGAATTGTTTACCCCTAAATCTCAAATTTTTTGTTTAAATGAACTAAATTTACTTAGAAAATGTGTTTGAGGCAATCGCTACCAATCCACCAGATTGCTTTCTCCACCAACTCTTTGAGCGAGTCCCAATATCCTTCAAGCAACCCCCCAGAATAGATGGAACTCCGTTCCAATATCTCGATGAATTTTTGACCACTAAATCTCAAATTTTGGTTTAAATGAATTAAATTTACTTAGAAAATTTGTTTGAGGCAATCGCGACCAATCCACCAGATTGCTTTCTCCACCAACTCTTTGATCGAGCCCCAATATCCTTCTATGAACCCCCGGAATAGATGGAACTCCGTTCCAATACCCCGGTGAATTTTTGACCCCCAAATCTAAAATTTTTGTTTAAATGAACTAAATATACTTAGAAAAAGTAATTGAGGCAATCGCGACCAATCCACCAGATTGCTTTGTCCACCAACTCCTTGAGAGAGTCCCAATATCCTTCAAACAAACCCCCAGAATAGATGGAACTCCGTTCCAATATCCCGGTGAATTTTTGACCCCTAAATCTCAAATTTTTTGTTTAAATGAACTAAATTTACTTAGAAAATGTGTTTGAGGCAATCGCTACCAATCCACTAGATTGCTTTCTCCACCAACTCTTTGAGCGAGTCCCAATATCCTTCTATGAACCCCCGGAATAGATGGAACTCCGTTCCAATATCCCGATGAATTTTTGACCATTAAATCTCAAATTTTGGTTTAAATGAACTAAATTTACTTAGAAAATGTGATTGAAGCAATCGCGACCAATCCACCGGATTGCTTTCTCCGCCTACTCTTTGAGCGAGTCCCAATATCCTTCTATAAATCCTCGGAGTAGATGGAACTCCGTTCCAATATCCCGGTGAATTTTTGACCCCTAAATCTCAAATTTTTTGTTTAAATGAACTAAATTTACTTAGAAAATGTGTTTGAGGCAATCGCTACCAATCCACTAGATTGCTTTCTCCACCAACTCTTTGAGCGAGTCCCAATATCCTTCTACGAACCCCCGGAATAGATGGAACTCCGTTCCAATATCCCGATGAATTTTTGACCATTAAATCTCAAATTTTGGTTTAAATGAACTAAATTTACTTAGAAAATGTGTTTGAGGCAATCGCTACCAATCCACCAGATTGCTTTCTCCACCAACTCTTTGAGCGAGTCTCAATATCATTCTATGAACCCCCGGAATAGATGGAACTCCGTTCCAATATGCCGGTGAATTTTTGACCCCCATATCTAAAATTTTGGTTTAAATGAACTAAATATACTTAGAAAATGTGTTTGAGGCAATCGCTGCCAATCCACCGGATTGCTTTCTCCACCAACTCTTTGAGCGTGTCCCAATATCCTTCTATGAACCCCCGGAATAGATGGAACTCCGTTCCAATATCCCGGTGAATTTTTGACCCCAAAATCTAAAATTTTTGTTTAAATGAACTAAATATACTTAGAAAAAGTAATTGAGGCAATCGCGACCAATCCACCAGATTGCTTTGTCCACCAACTCCTTGAGAGAGTCCCAATATCCTTTAAAGAAACCCCCAGAATAGATGGAACTCCGTTTCAATATCCCGATGAATTTTTGACCATTAAATCTCAAATTTTGGTTTAAATGAACTAAATTTACTTAGAAAATGTGGTTGAAGCAATCGCGACCAATCCACCGGATTGCTTTCTCCGCCTACTCTTTGAGCGAGTCCCAATATCCTTCTATGGACACTCGGAATAGATGGAACTCTGTTTCAATATCCCGATGAATTTTTTACCCCTAAATCTCAAATTTTGCTTTCAATGAACTAAATTAACTTAAAAAATTTGTTTGAGGCAATCGCGACAAATCCACCGGATTGCTTTCTCCACCTACTCTTTTAGCGAGTCCCAATATCCTTCTAGCAACCCCCCATAATAGATGGAACTCCGTTCCAATATCCCGATGAATTTTTGACCCCTAAATCTCAAATTTTTTGTTTAAATGAACTAAATTTATTTAGAAAATGTGTTTGAGGCAATCGCTACCAATCGACTAGATTGCTTTCTCCACCAACTCTTTGAGCGAGTCCCAATATCCTTCTATGAACCCCCGGAATAGATGGAACTCCGTTCCAATATCCCGGTGAATTTTTGACCATTAAATCTCAAATCTTGGTTTAAATGAACTAAATTTACTTAGAAAATGTGTTTGAAGCAATCGCGACCAATCCACCGGATTGCTTTCTCCACCAACTCTTTGATCGAGTCCCAATATCCTTCTATGAACCCCCGAAATAGATGAAACTCCGTTCCAATATCCCGATGAATTTTTGACCGCTAAATCTCAAATTTTTTGTTTAAATGAACTAAATTTACTTAGAAAATGTGTTTGAGGCAATCGCTACCAATCCACTAGATTGCTTTCTCCACCAACTCTTTGAGCGAGTCCCAATATCCTTCTATGAACCCCCGGCATAGATGGAACTCCGTTCCAATATCCCGGTGAATTTTTGACCCCCAAATCTAAAATTTTTGTTTAAATGAACTAAATATACTTAGAAAAAGTAATTGAGGCAATCGCGACCAATCCACCAGATTGCTTTGTCCACCAACTCCTTGAGAGAGTCCCAATATCCTTCAAACAAACCCCCAGAATAGATGGAACTCCGTTTAAATATCCCGATGAATTTTTGACCATTAAATCTCAAATTTTGGTTTAAATGAACTAAATTTACTTAGAAAATGTGTTTGAAGCAATCGCGACCAATCCACCGGATTGCTTTCTCCGCCTACTCTTTGAGCGAGTCCCAATATCCTTCTATGAACCCTCGGAATAGATGGAACTCTGTTTCAATATCCCAATGAATTTTTTACCCCTAAATCTCAAAATTTGCTTTCAATGAACTAAATTAACTTAAAAAATTTGTTTGAGGCAATCGCGACAAATCCACCGGATTGCTTTCTCCACCTACTCTTTTAGCGAGTCCCAATATCCTTCTAGCAACCCCCAGAATAGGTGGAACTCCGTTCCAATATCCCAATGAATTTTTGACCCCTAAATCTCAAATTTTTTATTTAAATGAACTAAATTTACTTAGAAAATATGTTTGAGGCAATCGCTACCAATCCACTAGATTGCTTTCTCTACCAACTCTTTGAGCGAGTCCCAATATCCTTCTACGAACCCCAGGAATAGATGGAACTCCGTTCCAACATCCCGGTGAATTTTTTACCATTAAATCTCAAATCTTGGTTTAAATGAACTAAATTACTTAGAAAATGTGTTTAAGGCAATCGCGACAAATCCACCGGATTGCTTTCTCCACCTACTCTTTTAGTGAGTCCCAATATCCTTCAAGCAACCCCCCAGAATAGATGGAACTCCGTTCCAATATCCCGATGAATTTTTGACCCCTAAATCTCAAATTTTTTGTTTAAATGAACTAAATTTACTTAGAAAATGTGTTTGAGGCAATCGCTACCAATCCACCGGATTGCTTTCTCCACCAACTCTTTAAGCGAGTCCCAATATCCTTCAAGCAACCCCCCAGAATAGATGGAACTCCGTTCCAATATCTCGATGAAATTTTGACCACTAAATCTCAAATTTTGGTTTAAATGAATTAAATTTACTTAGAAAATTTGTTTGAGGCAATCGCGACCAATCCACCAGATTGCTTTCTCCACCAACTCTTTGATCGAGTTCCAATATCCTTCTATGAACCCCCGGAATAGATGGAACTCCGTTCCAATACCCCGGTGAATTTCTGACCCCCAAATCTAAAATTTTTGTTTAAATGAACTAAATATACTTAGAAAAAGTAATTGAGGCAATCGCGACCAATCCACCAGATTGCTTTGTCCACCAACTCCTTGGGAGAGTCCCAATATCCTTCAAACAAACCCCTAGAATAGATGGAACTCCGTTTAAATATCCCGATGAATTTTTGACCATTAAATCTCAAATTTTGGTTTAAATGAACAAAATTTACTTAGAAAATGTGTTTGAAGCAATCGCGACCAATCCACCGGATTGCGTTCTCCGCCTACTCTTTGAGCGAGTCCTAATATCCTTCTATGAATCCTCGGAATAGATGGAACTCCGTTCCAATATCCCGGTGAATTTTTGACCCCTAAATCTCAAATTTTTTGTTTAAATGAACTAAATTTACTTAGAAAATGTGTTTGAGGCAATCGCTACCAATCCACTAGATTGCTTTCTCCACCAACTCTTTGAGCGAGTCCCAATATCCTTCTACGAACCCCCGGAATAGATGGAACTCCGTTCCAATATCCCAATGAATTTTTGACCATTAAATCTCAAATTTTGGTTTAAATGAACTAAATTTACTTAGAAAATGTGTTTGAGGCAATCGTTACCAATCCACCAGATTGCTTTCTCCACCAACTCTTTGAGCGAGTCCCAATATCCTTCTATGAACCCCCGGAATATATGGAACTCCGTTCCAACATCCCGGTGAATTTTTGACCCCCATATCTAAAATTTTGGTTTAAATGAACTAAATATACTTAGAAAAAGTAATTAAGGCAAACGCGACCAATCCACCGGATTGCTTTTTCCACCAACTCTTCGAGCGAGTCCCAATATCCTTCAAGCAACCCCCCCAGAATAGATGGAACTCCGTTCCAATATCTTGATGAATTTTTGACCACTAAATCTCAAATTTTGGTTTAAATGAATTAAATTTACTTAGAAAATTTGTTTGAGGCAATCGCGACCAATCCACCATATTGCTTTCTCCACCAACTCTTTGATCGAGTCCCAATATCCTTCTTTAAACCCCCGGAATAGATGGAACACCGTTCCAATATCCCGGTGAATTTTTGACCCCCAAATCTAAAATTTTTGTTTAAATGAACTAAATATACTTAGAAAAAGTAATTGAGGCAATCGCGACCAATCCACCAGATTACTTTGTCCACCAACTCCTTGAGAGAGTCCCTATCTCCTTCAAACAAACCCCCAGAATAGATGGAACTCCGTTTCAATATCCCGATGATTTTTTGACCATTAAATCTCAAATTTCGGTTTAAATGAACTAAATTTACTTAGAAAATGTGTTTGAAGCAATCGCGACCAATCCACCGGATTGCTTTCTCCGCCTACTCTTTGAGCGAGTCCCAATATCCTTCTATGAACCCTCTGAATAGATGGAACTCTGTTTCAATATCCCGATGAATTGTTTACCCCTAAATCTCTAATTTTGCTTTCAATGAACTAAATTAACTTAAAAAATTTGTTTGAGGCAATCGCGACAAATCCACCGGATTGCTTTCTCCGCCTACTCTTTGAGCGAGTCCCAATATCCTTCTATGAACCCCCGGAATAGATGGAACTCCGTTCCAATATCCCGATGATTTTTTGACCATTAAATCTCAAATTTCAGTTTAAATGAACTAAATTTACTTAGAAAATGTGTTTGAAGCAATCGCGACCAATCCACCGGATTGCTTTCTCCGCCTACTCTTTGAGCGAGTCCCAATATCCTTCTATGAACCCTCTGAATAGATGGAACTCTGTTTCAATATCCCGATGAATTGTTTACCCCTAAATCTCAAATTTTTTGTTTAAATGAACTAAATTTACTTAGAAAATGTGTTTGAGGCAATCGCTACCAATCCACCAGATTGCTTTCTCCACCAACTCTTTGAGCGAGTCCCAATATCCTTCAAGCAACCCCCCAGAATAGATGGAACTCCGTTCCAATATCTCGATGAATTTTTGACCACTAAATCTCAAATTTTGGTTTAAATGAATTAAATTTACTTAGAAAATTTGTTTGAGGCAATCGCGACCAATCCACCAGATTGCTTTCTCCACCAACTCTTTGATCGAGCCCCAATATCCTTCTATGAACCCCCGGAATAGATGGAACTCCGTTCCAATACCCCGGTGAATTTTTGACCCCCAAATCTAAAATTTTTGTTTAAATGAACTAAATATACTTAGAAAAAGTAATTGAGGCAATCGCGACCAATCCACCAGATTGCTTTGTCCACCAACTCCTTGAGAGAGTCCCAATATCCTTCAAACAAACCCCCAGAATAGATGGAACTCCGTTCAAATATCCCGGTGAATTTTTGACCCCTAAATCTCAAATTTTTTGTTTAAATGAACTAAATTTACTTAGAAAATGTGTTTGAGGCAATCGCTACCAATCCACTAGATTGCTTTCTCCACCAACTCTTTGAGCGAGTCCCAATATCCTTCTATGAACCCCCGGAATAGATGGAACTCCGTTCCAATATCCCGATGAATTTTTGACCATTAAATCTCAAATTTTGGTTTAAATGAACTAAATTTACTTAGAAAATGTGATTGAAGCAATCGCGACCAATCCACCGGATTGCTTTCTCCGCCTACTCTTTGAGCGAGTCCCAATATCCTTCTATAAATCCTCGGAGTAGATGGAACTCCGTTCCAATATCCCGGTGAATTTTTGACCCCTAAATCTCAAATTTTTTGTTTAAATGAACTAAATTTACTTAGAAAATGTGTTTGAGGCAATCGCTACCAATCCACTAGATTGCTTTCTCCACCAACTCTTTGAGCGAGTCCCAATATCCTTCTACGAACCCCCGGAATAGATGGAACTCCGTTCCAATATCCCGATGAATTTTTGACCATTAAATCTCAAATTTTGGTTTAAATGAACTAAATTTACTTAGAAAATGTGTTTGAGGCAATCGCTACCAATCCACCAGATTGCTTTCTCCACCAACTCTTTGAGCGAGTCTCAATATCATTCTATGAACCCCCGGAATAGATGGAACTCCGTTCCAATATGCCGGTGAATTTTTGACCCCCATATCTAAAATTTTGGTTTAAATGAACTAAATATACTTAGAAAATGTGTTTGAGGTAATCGCTGCCAATCCACCGGATTGCTTTCTCCACCAACTCTTTGAGCGTGTCCCAATATCCTTCTATGAACCCCCGGAATAGATGGAACTCCGTTCCAATATCCCGGTGAATTTTTGACCCCAAAATCTAAAATTTTTGTTTAAATGAACTAAATATACTTAGAAAAAGTAATTGAGGCAATCGCGACCAATCCACCAGATTGCTTTGTCCACCAACTCCTTGAGAGAGTCCCAATATCCTTTAAACAAACCCCCAGAATAGATGGAACTCCGTTTCAATATCCCGATGAATTTTTGACCATTAAATCTCAAATTTTGGTTTAAATGAACTAAATTTACTTAGAAAATGTGGTTGAAGCAATCGCGACCAATCCACCGGATTGCTTTCTCCGCCTACTCTTTGAGCGAGTCCCAATATCCTTCTATGAACACTCGGAATAGATGGAACTCTGTTTCAATATCCCGATGAATTTTTTACCCCTAAATCTCAAATTTTGCTTTCAATGAACTAAATTAACTTAAAAAATTTGTTTGAGGCAATCGCGACAAATCCACCGGATTGCTTTCTCCACCTACTCTTTTAGCGAGTCCCAATATCCTTCTAGCAACCCCCCATAATAGATGGAACTCCGTTCCAATATCCCGATGAATTTTTGACCCCTAAATCTCAAATTTTTTGTTTAAATGAACTAAATTTATTTAGAAAATGTGTTCGAGGCAATCGCTACCAATCCACTAGATTGCTTTCTCCACCAACTCTTTGAGCGACTCCCAATATCCTTCTATGAACCCCCAGAATAGATGGAACTCCTTTCCAATATCCCGGTGAATTTTTGACCATTAAATCTCAAATCTTGGTTTAAATGAACTAAATTTACTTAGAAAATGTGTTTGAAGCAATCGCGACCAATCCACCGGATTGCTTTCTCCACCAACTCTTTGATCGAGTCCCAATATCCTTCTATGAACCCCCGAAATAGATGAAACTCCGTTCCAATATCCCGGTTAATTTTTTACCCCTAAATCTAAAATTTTGGTTTAAATGAACTAAATATACTTAGAAAAACTAATTGAGGCAATCACGACCAATCCACCATATTGCTTTGTCCACCAACTCCTTGAGCGAGTCCCAATATCCTTCAAAGAACCCCCCAGAATAGATGGAACTCCGTTTCAATATCCCGATGAATTTTTGACCCCTAAATCTCAAATTTTTTGTTTAAATGAACTAAATTTACTTAAAAAATATGTTTGAGGCAATCGCTACCAATCCACTAGATTGCTTTCTCTACCAACTCTTTGAGCGAGTCCCAATATCCTTCTATGAACCCCAGGAATAGATGGAACTCCGTTCCAACATCCCGGTGAATTTTTTACCATTAAATCTCAAATCTTGGTTTAAATGAACTAAATTACTTAGAAAATGTGTTTAAGGCAATCGCGACAAATCCACCGGATTGCTTTCTCCACCTACTCTTTTAGTGAGTCCCAATATCCTTCAAGCAACCCCCCAGAATAGATGGAACTCCGTTCCAATATCCCGATGAATTTTTGACCCCTAAATCTCAAATTTTTTGTTTAAATGAACTAAATTTACTTAGAAAATGTGTTTGAGGCAATCGCTACCAATCCACCGGATTGCTTTCTCCACCAACTCTTTAAGCGAGTCCCAATATCCTTCAAGCAACCCCCCAGAATAGATGGAACTCCGTTCCAATATCTCGATGAAATTTTGACCACTAAATCTCAAATTTTGGTTTAAATGAATTAAATTTACTTAGAAAATTTGTTTGAGGCAATCGCGACCAATCCACCAGATTGCTTTCTCCACCAACTCTTTGATCGAGTTCCAATATCCTTCTATGAACCCCCGGAATAGATGGAACTCCGTTCCAATACCCCGGTGAATTTCTGACCCCCAAATCTAAAATTTTTGTTTAAATGAACTAAATATACTTAGAAAAAGTAATTGAGGCAATCGCGACCAATCCACCAGATTGCTTTGTCCACCAACTCCTTGGGAGAGTCCCAATATCCTTCAAACAAACCCCTAGAATAGATGGAACTCCGTTTAAATATCCCGATGAATTTTTGACCATTAAATCTCAAATTTTGGTTTAAATGAACTAAATTTACTTAGAAAATGTGTTTGAAGCAATCGCGACCAATCCACCGGATTGCGTTCTCCGCCTACTCTTTGAGCGAGTCCTAATATCCTTCTATGAATCCTCGGAATAGATGGAACTCCGTTCCAATATCCCGGTGAATTTTTGACCCCTAAATCTCAAATTTTTTGTTTAAATGAACTAAATTTACTTAGAAAATGTGTTTGAGGCAATCGCTACCAATCCACTAGATTGCTTTCTCCACCAACTCTTTGAGCGAGTCCCAATATCCTTCTACGAACCCCCGGAATAGATGGAACTCCGTTCCAATATCCCAATGAATTTTTGACCATTAAATCTCAAATTTTGGTTTAAATGAACTAAATTTACTTAGAAAATGTGTTTGAGGCAATCGTTACCAATCCACCAGATTGCTTTCTCCACCAACTCTTTGAGCGAGTCCCAATATCCTTCTATGAACCCCCGGAATATATGGAACTCCGTTCCAACATCCCGGTGAATTTTTGACCCCCATATCTAAAATTTTGGTTTAAATGAACTAAATATACTTAGAAAAAGTAATTAAGGCAAACGCGACCAATCCACCGGATTGCTTTTTCCACCAACTCTTCGAGCGAGTCCCAATATCCTTCAAGCAACCCCCCCAGAATAGATGGAACTCCGTTCCAATATCTTGATGAATTTTTGACCACTAAATCTCAAATTTGGTTTAAATGAATTAAATTTACTTAGAAAATTTGTTTGAGGCAATCGCGACCAATCCACCATATTGCTTTCTCCACCAACTCTTTGATCGAGTCCCAATATCCTTCTTTAAACCCCCGGAATAGATGGAACACCGTTCCAATATCCCGGTGAATTTTTGACCCCCAAATCTAAAATTTTTGTTTAAATGAACTAAATATACTTAGAAAAAGTAATTGAGGCAATCGCGACCAATCCACCAGATTACTTTGTCCACCAACTCCTTGAGAGAGTCCCTATCTCCTTCAAACAAACCCCCAGAATAGATGGAACTCCGTTTCAATATCCCGATGATTTTTTGACCATTAAATCTCAAATTTCGGTTTAAATGAACTAAATTTACTTAGAAAATGTGTTTGAAGCAATCGCGACCAATCCACCGGATTGCTTTCTCCGCCTACTCTTTGAGCGAGTCCCAATATCCTTCTATGAACCCTCTGAATAGATGGAACTCTGTTTCAATATCCCGATGAATTGTTTACCCCTAAATCTCTAATTTTGCTTTCAATGAACTAAATTAACTTAAAAAATTTGTTTGAGGCAATCGCGACAAATCCACCGGATTGCTTTCTCCGCCTACTCTTTGAGCGAGTCCCAATATCCTTCTATGAACCCCCGGAATAGATGGAACTCCGTTCCAATATCCCGATGATTTTTTGACCATTAAATCTCAAATTTCAGTTTAAATGAACTAAATTTACTTAGAAAATGTGTTTGAAGCAATCGCGACCAATCCACCGGATTGCTTTCTCCGCCTACTCTTTGAGCGAGTCCCAATATCCTTCTATGAACCCTCTGAATAGATGGAACTCTGTTTCAATATCCCGATGAATTGTTTACCCCTAAATCTCAAATTTTTTGTTTAAATGAACTAAATTTACTTAGAAAATGTGTTTGAGGCAATCGCTACCAATCCACCAGATTGCTTTCTCCACCAACTCTTTGAGCGAGTCCCAATATCCTTCAAGCAACCCCCCAGAATAGATGGAACTCCGTTCCAATATCTCGATGAATTTTTGACCACTAAATCTCAAATTTTGGTTTAAATGAATTAAATTTACTTAGAAAATTTGTTTGAGGCAATCGCGACCAATCCACCAGATTGCTTTCTCCACCAACTCTTTGATCGAGCCCCAATATCCTTCTATGAACCCCCGGAATAGATGGAACTCCGTTCCAATACCCCGGTGAATTTTTGACCCCCAAATCTAAAATTTTGTTTAAATGAACTAAATATACTTAGAAAAAGTAATTGAGGCAATCGCGACCAATCCACCAGATTGCTTTGTCCACCAACTCA
>JAYMFD010001594.1:0-22500 GCA_035771175.1 Paratinospora sagittata
GAACGAAAGCATGACTGACTGAGATGTGCGTGCGGAGGGCCGAAAAAAAGAAAAGCAAGCAATATCAAAAATAAAGGAGAGTTAGGGGGAAGTGGGGAAGTCCTACGCTACCAATCCTATGTCCTGGGGCTACAAAACATCGAGGGACAAGGGATTTGTGAGAAAGGAAGTTAGACGTGCCGTATCGAGACTCACTTGTTATGGAATCAACCGCAACGCTGGACCGCACCTCAAAAAACGCCTACCTGAACCAACCATAAACCCACCTGACTGGCGAGTGAAGGCGTAGCGGTCGGTCGGTTCTGAATGGATCGAACGAAAGAAATGCTCGGCTCGGAATTGCAAGGAAACGGAAGTGAAGTGCATACGAATCAAAGCATGCATAAAAGAGAACTTGGGTGGTGTGAGAGGTCGGAGATATGGAGACCAGCTACGTGATGTGTCGAAAGCGAGGAAAGAAAAGAATCCACAAGAGTCTGATTTTTGAGATGTTAACGGGCGGAGATTCAGAGGAAGGAAGGCAAGTTGGCCTCCGAATAGAATGGAATGGAGGGCCTAAGGCCTAGTAAGACGGGGAAGGAGTGTTATGAAACGGAGGAAGAGGTGCTGGCTCATCGGGCTCAAGACCTCGACCGGACATCGATCTCAATTTGCCACCCGCCTGGAAGCGGGATTGAGAGTGAAAGGGACAATAATAGTGGTCCTCGCTGGGTAATGAGTCGCCACGAGATTGTTTAAGTGCTTGATTCTTTAGCCCCCCACCCTAGAGGTGGAGTAGGGCGCCCCCCCAGTGTTGCTGAAGAGGAGGCGCGCCTCCAACGCAGCATTCAGGAATGGGATGAACGAACCTGTCTCGTCAATTCAAGCCGAGGTTGATTAGATAATGATTACAGGCCAATATATCGAGCGGTTCCTCTGAGGCAGAAGCTACGTTCCCTGATTGCGTTCCGGGCGAACGCAAAACGATCGCTCAAAAGCTTTCGGGATCATATGAGAGGTTTAGGCAAAATAAAAAAACAAAAAAAGCAAAATGACAGGTTCTGGGAGGATTGGTCTCTTTCGGCGCGAATGCCCGGGAGGGAACGGCCAGCCGGGGAAAAGCCTGCCTTATGAGTCACCTTAGCCGACCTATACTGCAATAACCCGATGGAGGGATCGGTTGGAACGCGGGCTAGCCGGCCGGGAGGTTCGATTCCTCCCCGATCCCTTTGAACTCGATCCATGTAAGGAAGCTCCTTTTCCTGGGAGAGCATACTCAAACATCAGAAATATCTTAGTTCTGATGGAAATCTTTTTCTGAAAGTGACTGGTTCAGCTATCGGAATGGCTTTCTGTCCCCCGGATAACCCGCATAGCATAGAATCACCGAGTAATAAAGCCATCGGAGATTCGCAGAGGAGGGAGCCAAAGCCGTAGAGTACGTCGGGGAGGGGCTCGTCCGGGATTCGGAGAAGGGAATAACAAAAGGCTTGTAGAACGTTTTATCGCAGTAATCGCAGATGCTATAACACTGTTATCACGGCCACGGATGGGTGGAGAGCCGAGTCGAACATATTTCAGACCGTGGATGTATGGTTACATTATAGCATTGTGTGATGAAAAGGAACCAGTGAATCTCCGCATGCTTTTTCCTTCCTCCCTAATATCGAAATATATGTTAGAAGCCAATTCGAAGCTCTTTTCGGTCTCATATCCGTTACACCCTACTTTATAGTTCCGTTCCGAACTTCAGTTCTATGTAGTACCGTCTGGTTTGATAGGGAAAAAGACGCGGTACCGCCAACAGACTAGCAACGCCGGGGGAGCCGGCTACACGCGTGTGAGTAACACGATAGAGGCAAGCACAACTCGATCCGTGCGCGCCATAAACTCCACAACGCCCCATCACGAATAACGTGTGGGCCATGACAGCGCGTCAGGGACCCTGCCCCCCCACCCTTACAAATAGGGCAATGGACATCTCGAAGCGCTTCTGCTGCGAGCTACTCTGACCTCATCAGAAACTGGCAACCTCAGATCCTATGACTGCTAAGAGCGAATCAGAACTATCCTCAACATCCGCTGAAATCAGTGGACATTTACTATGAGTCGCTCCCCCTAGAGCTAAACCCGGGCTGTCCTGCAACGAACCAAGTGGCACCACTATCTGCACTCCCTTGATCAACCACATCAGGTACTGAACAGCTACCCTGCTGTCCCTGTGAAGACCCGACCTCAGCGAAGAATGCGCAATCGTGTGTACCGAAGTCAAACACCGCATCGCGGGCTCTCTTCACTTCCGCAAACAGAGTATGCTCGTGTCGCGCCTCCCCTGTCTTCCTCTCCTCATCATCTTCCTTAACAAGAAGCATTTTTGCTGTGCACTCTATCACGTAGTGCCCCATCTGCCCGCACCTAAGACACGCACCCCGGCTTCCACTTCTTGTTCTTGGAAGAGCTCCCTGAGACTGCCTTCCCCTTAAATTGAATTTTTACGTGGAAGTGAACAAAAGTATATCCCTAGGATTAGGATCTACACTTTGTCCAGAGAGGCTCAGCCTGTTCATCCTCCTATACGTATACGTCTTCTCATGCACCTTTGCATTAAGAAGATAAGGAAGGGTTATTATGATGCAGTAGCAAAGACTGCCTTATCCCATCATATTCTCAATTTATACCCTTCATGATCTGACTAAGATTACCGGCGTCATAGTTTTTCATACCAAAAGCCTCCAGCTGATCACAGGGCTAAACGCGCCTTCACACAGTATTATGCAACCCCCATCTTACCCTGCTTCAGGCCATGTTGTTCAGTCTCCAGGCACTGACGCTTACTTGCGGTCGCATGTTCATTAACTTCCCTCAAACAAAGTAAGCCATGCGTGAGCTGGGTTACCCAGACGGAACGGAATGTTAAAAGGGGGGCGCATCTCATCAGCTACAGACACCATGATCGCATGCATAGCCCTACCAGACCAGAACAAGACGAAAATAGCTTCTTACTCGCCACATCCTCCGGTTCACCTTCCGCACCACTCAAAATTCTCCATAATTCCTGGCCCATCAAGAAGCACTTTACCTCTTCACTCCAATTGACGTAATTTTCGCCATGTTGGAGTGAACGGCACACAATCGACAAGCCAGACATTTTTTCCAATGCAAAATCAAAGAATAAGGAACACAAGCAGCCCACACTTCAAAGGAAACTTCCATTTGAACTTTATTGAAACAGCACCAAAAGTGAGAAATCAGATCTGCGACGCACCGCAGCCTCTAACTTTCCAAATTACAACAATGGAATCTTTTCCATTCAAACTCCAAGAAAAGATTGAATTCCCTCTTTCAGTGTATCTGGTGTGTTTATGCAGTCAGCAACTTAACACAATAAACAGCATAACAAACAGTCCGTTTCAACCATTGCTAAAGCAAAAAGATTCAGTGTTTTCATGTTTTTGTTATAAACAATTCAGTGCTTTGGTGAAGACACAATTCGAGAAGCCAAAAAAAAAAAAAAGAATTTGACGATCTGATTCTGGAGGAGAATACATGTCCACGGAATTCTCTCAATATCTTATTTCCAGAGGCACTGTTCATCAGAGATCTTGTGCGTATACTCCTTGAATAGCTGAGAGGAAAAATAGATACTCATTGGAAACGGTTAGAGCTCTGATGTTTGGGATGAATGTACCTCGTTTGGGCAGAAGCTGTGTTGACCCCAACATACTTTATCAATCGCATACCGTCTAAGTGCTTTCTGGAAGCATCCCTGATTACTCTCATGAAAAAGTATTTAGCAGCTGTTCATATTCTCTTTTTTTTGAGTTTCTTTAAAGAAAGGAAGCTAACGAAAGAAAGCGAGCTCAACGAAACAAGCGAAGCGAGCAGCAGAAGAAGAAGATCGGTAGTAGAAGGTAACGAACTAGAGACTCAGAGAGAGATCAGAAGCGAAACTCGGCAAGGAGAAGGCTGAACCCAGGTGCTACACTACAGTGGGCGTCACCTGGGGCCGCACGACTCGGGCAGACTCTCTACCCGTGCGCGTGAGAGTTGGTATCAGAGCGGGTAAATGCCCTTTCGATTTCTGCTAATTCTCTTCTTGTTGCACCATGTCCAAGCTTGACGATAGCAGTGGAGCGCTGTCTGCGGCGGCTGTTGCTAAGGAAACACTCAAGGATCGAGTGACCCAACTTGATGGCAAGGTCGACCATTTGGGCGGACAAGTGTAGACTATGGCAGAAAGGCAGGAGAATCTGGAATCGTTGGTCACCAGACTCAGTGATCGCGCTGATCCTCCCAGTGAAGGAGAGCCGTCTTCATGGGGCCTCAACGATCCCGGTGGCGATGTCAAAAGCGTGACGGACCGGGTCAAATTGAGGAGCTTGCTGTGGAGATGGGTCGTAGGTTCGTGAACCGAATGTCTCACCTGGCGACTCCAGACGCATTTGAGTCCTGGAACCACAGCCATTCAACGGGATCCGAAATGCCAAGGAAGTTTCTCATCCTCTGGGACATGGAACAGTACTTTAAGGCTGTTCGTGCCCCTTTTGATTGACGACCAAGTCACAATGGCAACAATGTATCTCTCTGGGGATGCGAAGCTGTGGTGGCGGACGCGATATGAGGACGTGCTGGAGGGCCGTTGCGAGATCAACGCCTGGGAGGAACGCGAGGAAGAGGGCGACACGCAAAGGAAAGGAGCTGTTCCTGCCTGGGAACGTTGCATGGCTCGCACGAGAGTCCCTGATGCGGACCGGCACTGTTCGAGAAAATAAAAGAAGACCATGGGGGACTGACCCGAGCTATAGACAAAGAAAGACTTTGATAGATAGAATAACGCATTCAGACATAAAAGAAAAAGGAGGGCTACTTTACTATGAATGGTAACATATGAATTGAAACTAATGCGACGGGTGTCAATTACCAAAAACGACTCGACCACGAACTCAGTCCCGCGGGTAACACAAGGCCGAAGATGGATGCGAAGAATATTTGAAACCACTCTCGAACCATCACACGGATTCCGACCCAACTGCCCATGATATGGTAAGAACGGAATGGAAAGGCAAAAAAACGATTCTATGCGCAGACGTGAAAGCTCTATCGATAGAAGCATTCTAGCCCATTTAGATTAGAGAGGAACGATTCCCTCGTCTGAGAACCGCCATTCACGCACGAAACGGAGAGAACCTAAAAAAAAATGCAGAAGTGAGCGTACCCCAAGGCTCTCCTCTCTCCCCCTTTTTTAGCCAAGACCATAAACCACTATGGGTCAAAGCGAAAAATAGGATTCATAGAAGGAAAGGAGATCAGAAAGATACGCGGACGACTTGACTATGGTATAGGTCGGATGTTTCCGTGAGCAGTAAGCAGCGGATCTCCCCAGATTTTGGGAAAGCTGGTGGCCGCGTGTGAATTCTTTCAAGGCAAGGGGCGGCCTGATTCGTTCGGTAGATCCGGTCGAGGTGGTTTTCGTTTACCAGCGCGTAGGTGGTCTAAGTTCCTATGACCGAGTCTTTCTGGCCCCTGTGAACATCTTTTCTTAATGTGTTAAAGAGGGCCTCTCTAACCGGTGAAAAGTGGTGGGTGTCCACTAACGGCCATTCCTGGCTCGGCTCCGATAACGCAATTCCGGGAGGAGTCGGTATAAGGGCACTGGATCCCTTCGGACCTGGAGAACGTGTGACGCTGGGTCGGGGTTTGGTGAACCAACAGGTCGCTCCTCTAGTTGAAGTATCGGGCCCCTTTTTCGTTGCCTAGGTTACACCTTCGGAATACCCCAGAAGGGGATTTTGCTCTACTCCCCCCAATCTTCACTTTACGCCACGCCGACTCTCCGTCGTGGAATTAGACCAAGGGGAATCTCCATAGGAACTAGTCCCTCATCTTTCGCACGTAGGAGATCGAGACACAGCCCCAGGGCTATGGGGAAAGATGTAGATCGATCGCCCTAGATAGACAACTACATAGAGGGTCTCTACAATGAGATATCTTCTTTGATTTCATTCCCCCCGTAAGATCAATATCACAACCAATGAGGTCTGCAAGTTTCACATCTAAGTAATACCCGATCCGATAGTTTACGATATCTCTAACAATCTATTTTGAGAGAGATTTTGATTTAACAACAACATTAACAGAAAAGATATTAATAGATATCGGTAGTTGTCCGGTCGTACCCGAACAATAATATTCCAGAGGGAAATGCACCTAAGATCAAATATTTCGAGCCGGCTTCCGTGGAAAATTCAGACTTTCTTTTTGATGCTGCGATCACATAAAAACATAAACTTTGAGGCTCAATAGCTAAATACATGGCAATTGAATCATGAGCCGAGATCATAAGGAGCATACTGCGAGTAGGAAGTGGAATTAATACAATGGATTCAGAAGCATCAAACCTCTCTTGTTCGGAAGAATCGAAACACATTGAAATGGTACCAGCCGTACTTAATAATAGAAGGATTTGGCAGAAATATGTAGAATTGTCCCTCCTAAAAAGATTATTCCGGAATAAATGGGCAATAGTTAGGAGAGGTGCGCCAGCGGCGAGCAGAAGCAAGGTTATTAGATACCGAAGGAAACCCCGGCCAGAACCACACGTGCAAGTTTCCCTGCATGTGGCTCGTCCGTGATAACTTCTTCGGATTTGCGTGAACTAGCGGACCGATCACTAAGTGGGGATGCTCCCTCCAGCATGAGCGAACCAGCGTAGAAAACTCCAGTGCGCTCTGCGCACTACGGCGGATGACGGAACAGTCGCGTAGGCCTTTGCGATTGAATGTAGTTCCGTCAGGGGGGCCTACGTTTGCTCACTTAGGTTGAATTCCGCATTACCCCTTCCCCGTCACGGACCGTGCATATTGAAAGGCTTGTAGTGAGAGGCCTATCAAAAAATCCGTGACTATGAGATGCTGGTTACGAATGGGCGCCACTATCCCAGCCCGGATCCAGCCAGGTTCTATTGATCATGTCCCCTTCCCAACGGTTGTACCTTGTCTTGGGGCGTCTTTGGCTTTACGAGAGAAAGCCCGCCGGAGAATAAAGTCTTTCTCTTCCCGTCCCGGGTCATACTCCGGTGCGTCCACAGAAGAGGAAATCGCAATGCATCTTGCTCAGCAGGCGTAGCTTGGAGTGGGAGTGTAGCGGGGGTAAGGTAAGGAAAGTGGCCGCCAGAGAGGAAGCAAAACCGGCCTATTGAGCGCAGCTAAGCTAATATGCGCCGGAGAAAGCCAGGTGCCGGAGGTAAGCTCTATTCGGCCCGGAGCATTGATTCCCCATAACGAATAGGCTAGCTCTATCTCTCAATTGCCTATCCTGTGCTCGAGAGGGTCCCCCAGTTCCTCGGCAGCACCTCGAGGTGCATTTAGTTGTCTTACATGAGAAAAGGGATATTCCCCACTCCATGGCACCTTTCGCTCATCCATTCCGCCCGCCCGTCCAGACGCGGCGCCCTTTCTCATTATCATCTACCGCCCTTTCTTTCCTCCCGGCTATTCACGCATGAAGATCGTCGTATGTATGCTCGACTTCGGTTGCCGGTGCCATGGGTAGGAGTACATTATATTATGGCAGGATCAGTCACCCGGGCAAACCAACCCTCCTCCAAGAAGAATTGTGCTATGCCCCCCCGATCCCTATAGAGCGAAAGAGCTGCCTGGTGATCCCTAGGTTGCAGCACGTCCGGTCGTTAACTCCTCGCGCCGCTGCCGCCGTTTCTAGGACCGACCGACGCCTCACCTGCACAGGTACCCACGTAGTGTAGTGTCGGTCGCACATTCATAATAGCGTTCGGACTCATGTGCCTTCCAGAACCAGGGCTAACGCGCCTTGCTCCTGCTGCGTACGATTAGCCAGCCTTGCGGCGGCAAAAGGATTAGACGTCCCCCCATGCTACGGTTCCCTGCGGTCCGAACCCGGTGCCGCATTAGGTTAGGGAGCTGGGCTTGACGCTCCGAGGGTTAGGATCAAGGGAGCGGTCGAGTGGCTCCGCTCCTCCGCATCCCAAAGCGCGCTGCCCTCCTAGGCGCGCAACACTAAGTAATCCAAGCCAACCCACATTACTGACTAACGGTGGATAATCATCTTTCTTAGAGGTACTAAATACAACTCCATGAATGAGCAAAATGAAGGTTGCGTTAATGATAAAGATCTCTGGGGAACCCGCTAAAAAAAGATTGAACATGTGGGAGGGATCCGAAAAGATTCTGCTTTCATTTCCCCCGTATGGAGCACTGAGTTACTTACGGTCTTCAGCAGGCAGGCTGCACTCTAGGCGGCTAGGAAGGCAATTCATTCCAGCAGCCAGACCAACAATGAATGTGTAATGATGGTGATTCCACACCAGGCTCAATCCAAAATGGAATGTAGAAAGGGGATCCTAAACTCAAAAGGAGTCCAAGACCCCGACGAGCTTTTTCAGCCCCAAAACTCAGAATCTATTCTATATACGCAATACGGATTTAGTAATTGCGTATATATTAACATAAGGCCTTCCGTGTCACGGACGAGCCCCACCCCACCCCAATCCATTCCCGTTGACCGACCGCTCCTTCCCTCCGCAACATCGAAACAGTGTATGTATTAGGAGCGCAAGAATGGGGCTGAACTTGACTAAGATAAAAGAAGCTCAAGCTTCAGCGTTCACTAAGCGAGGCGCTTGCTACGCCCTCAGTAGAACCACCTTTTGCTCTGATCAGGCTGTTTAGACCAGAACCACTTTCTCCTCCGGTCAGGTATTTTAGAAGCAACTTCTTTCTTCTCCTTCACCGAAAACCGGCCAGTTTCTAAATCTCTCCGGTTTGGAATGAAGGAAGCAAACGGAGGCAACAAGCAACGGATTGAGCGAAACCACTCGAATAGGGCGAAAGCCGTTGCGCTAACGCCCCTATTCGAGTAAGGGGTTCTCTTGCAGCTTCAAAACTCAAGGGCTAGCTAGCGCACTACGGCGGATGACTACACCTATAAAGAAGCTTGTTCTTGCCCCCTTCTTATAGGGGCGCCAAAGGCGACCTATTAGTAATTAGTAAAGCGTTTTCGGAGCTGGGTCATTCATTCATGGGTAAGAATGGCGACTAGCTGTTTCATTTCCTCTCCTTTCTCTGGCCGGTAGTAGCGGTTTGGAATGCTCTTTCTCGGAATATCATGTTGGAATAGACCGATCACCATCTTTCGGCTGACCTAGCCCCCCGCCCCACGCGATGAAGGAACCACTCAATCATCCCGTGATGCGAATAGCTGGAACTGGATCGAGTGGAAAAGCATCTGTTATCCATTGGGGCATTCAGGCTATATTGCCCGTAGAAAAGAACTATCCAATGCGAACCCATGAGAATATCTTCATCTCATTCTATGAGTCGGAAGTCACCAACCATCACTCTTAACTCACACATAAGAGATTGATCATCTCACTTCAACAAGCGATGGGCATAACAAACCATCACATTTACTTCTATTCGGTAATACAGTGGAAATGGAAAATCACTTTGATTCTTCATTTTGGTTGGATGGGACGCGACGAAGACCCTTTAACAAGTGAGAAACTATGCTTCCACTTGATATGGATAACATATCTTTGAGATTCAATATAGTATGCCGTGCTTCCGCTCCGGATGGACTTTACGCCGAGACATAACAACAAAAGAATGTCTGATTTTCCGGGGTCGATGAGAATCCTGTAAAAAGATTGGAGTGGCATCAACACAAGATGACTCCACAACTAAGAAAGATTCCATTTCTCATGCGCTCTTATCGCACCACCGAGAATGTTGAGACCCGCTCCTATTGCTAGTCCTCCATAGGGGGTGCCCATGGGTGACTCGTCTCCCCGTGTTACCGCGTCCAGAAGTTCTTCCATCCATCCCTTCCCCAGGTCCTGAGCTTGTGCTCCATCCCTACCCCAACCGCCTGGATTCACTGTGCTTGAACTGGAAATGAGATATCTGCTTCTACCAACTGAAAGAACGTTCATTGGAGGATCTTGCATAAGACGAAACTCTTTGACATTTCCTTTCATAGGCGAATCGGCTTTCTTGTCCGAGCGGGTTGTTGACCATAGGATGCACTGGGGCTCTCTCTGTTGGCACTGATGCTTTATTCATGCATTCGGAAGTCTTCCTAGGAGCAATGCATGGGTAGAGGTGGGGATAGCACCTTAAGAACCAAAGTAAATTCACTTCTATTGTATTGACTCGTAACCACCAATAGACATGAGTAGCCTAGGCGCGTTTAGCCCTTTCTACAGCTACTCTGACTTCTTTTCCACCCGGATTCACCTGCAATTCGACTAATGCTTCCTTTGCAGGCTTGGCCTGACCATGACTTCCTTCGCTTCGAGGAGAATAAGGAGACGAGAACAACTGTTGGACATTGAATTGATCAGTTCTTTGACATCTCTGTCTTTCAAATGGAGTACCATTGTATTTCATGATTCTATCTGGGACACCGAACCGATGGATGCCCGGGAACGGCTATAGATGCCTCACCTGCACCTGATCCCTACGTCCCTCCACACGCCCATCCATCCGCCCGCCCCCGGGGGATCAACTAAAGGGCCTTTCGATCGACCGAAGACGGGGAGAATCCGAAAAGAAATGCCCGCGGTCCTTCCCGCCCAGGTAGGTGGAATGGATGGACCGCACATAGATGGATTCGACAGCCTCACCTCTCCCGCTTCAGTTGTCGGGTCAGAAGCAGTTGGTTCCAATCTTTGCCTTCATGCATGCGGTCGCCGGGACTCGATCTTTCTCGCCATTCAATCGGTTCAATTCGCCTAATGAGTCCTATCGTATGGTCGTTTCCCAGCAGGCAGTTGTGGATAGTCGAGCGGATCTCATCTCATCCCCTTCCCGCCACCCTTGCCCCACCCACCCCAACATTCGATACAGGGACGAAACCAGCCGCCGGGTTGGCTGCGTACCCCCCTCTCCCATTCCCACGCCATTTCGATCGACTTTTTTTGATCCACTCCACTCCCGTACCTCTCGAATCTCCGCCCACCTAACAACTGAATGCGGGTGAGAGGGGATGGGAATCCGGCAGTCATCGGGCAGAGATCGTTTCTGAAGCTGGCAGCCGGCCGGTCAGACTATGCTGGGCGTCGACAGCTATCTCTAGCTTTCACCATCCCTGGGTTCTCCCACTTCCTCTCGGCCCTCGGCAGCTCTATTCGAGCATAAACCAGATAGATCTCTAATGGCTAGTGACCAAACCCGCTCTGACAAACCATCTATTCGACCTCAGCCCAACACTGTAACCAACGGAAGCTAAGAACCCCCATCTCTTAGATTGAGATGAAGATGCAGAGTCTGATGCCTTTGGTACCGGTTCATCGACTGATGCTTATTACCCTGACTTCGATAGATCGCCAGCAGGCATTGGCTCACCTGGGTCTTGAAGTTCCATCCCTTCCTTCGTTGCTAGCTGCTTAAAGGTTCCTAGTATATGGGGTCACCCCCTTCGAGGGAGCTCTGCCGGCTAGGTTCTGAAAAGAGTTCTGCTTGGGAGCTTCCCTTTGAGAGATAGGAAGCAGTGGTTCATGGTGTCCATATTATGTTGTACGAGGTGGGGATGCTCTCAGGTGTAGCTGCTCTGGTTTCGACTCAATGAGAGGAAGCCGAAGGCTCACTCGACCTGTGGGAGAGGTTCTAAAAGATCTCGACCGACCCTTTCTCCTTGACTACACTACACCTATAGGAAAGAAGCGCTTTGGGGAGTTCTTTGGGCATCACATCTTTGAATTCCTCTAGTACCTGGAGGACCTGGTGAGGAACAGTGCTGTGATCCTGATCACCAGGTTCTATGCGTAGCGTCGCCAAGTAAGTTAACTCCCCTTTCCTCAAAGCCTTCTTGAGCTGAAGAGCTGAGATCATTTTGCCCTCATCTTTCCTTGTGGACACCGGTACAAAGCATGGGCCCGAGCATGCCCAATGAATCGACGAATGGCATCGGAACGGCCTTTGTTTGGCGAAGGAAGTCCATGCCTAGGATGACCCTGAAATCATCCAAAGGAACTGCCAAGAGGTTGATTCTCCCAACCCATGCTCCCATCTTGAGAGGTACTGACTTGGCCAACCCATGAATGGGAGTGGCCTGCGAGTTGACGGCTTTCATGCGGCTGGAATCCTTCTCCAACTTGAATCCAATGCGCTTCGCCTCAGGGGCAGCAATGAAGCTATGGGTAGCTCCCGTATCCACCATTTCCTGGGTAGCTTTCCCATTTAGTTCGATGTCCACGTACATTAACCCCTTTATCTGGGTTGCCTTGCTATCGGCATGGCCTTTGATGGCATTAAGCAAATGGAGAGCGTACATTTAAGTCCCCTCGGTCTCACTCTTGTCCGAGTTATCTTGGCTTGACTCACGTTGAGCAGCCAACAATGCGTTTAAGGCGGCCTTCTGAGGGCATTGGTGAGTCTTGTGAGATCCACCGCAGAGAATGCATTTGAGGGGTTTATGATGATGGTTTGAAGAGGCACCGGTGCTTCGTGAGTGGGAGGAGTCTTTCCGTGAGCTAGAGCTTGAGCTTGCTCCCCCACTTTTGGCCTTGTTAGGCTCTGAAGTTTGTTCTTTGCTTTGGGATTGGCCCTTCTTCTTCCCACTATCCATGGGAGAGAAAGAAGTCAAGCGCTCCGCCGCGGCCATGGCGGAAGCTAGATCTTGGACTCGTTGCCTTTGGAGTTCCATCTGCACCCAAGGCTTCAGTCTTTCAATGAAGTAAAAGAGCTTGTCCTTCTCGGACATGTCACGGATGTCAAGCATTAGGGCCGAGAATTGCTTGACATAGTCGCGCACCGTGCCAGTTTGGCGGAGTTGCCTAAACTTCCGGCGAGCAATGAACTCCACATTCTCCGGAAGGAACTGATTCTTCAGCTCACGCTGAAAGTCGTCCCACGAGTGAATGGTGCAATGACCGCTTTCTCTCTCAGCATATTGGGTGCGCCACCATAGCTTGGCATCACCTGTGAGGTACATGGTCGCCATTATGACCTTTGCCTCTTCCGAGTCGGGTCTCACTACACGAGAGTACTGCTCAATATCGAAAAGGGGGTTTTCCAACTCCTTCGCATCACGAGCTCCCCCATATGCTCGTGGTTCCGGTACTTTGATCTTGGTACGTTCGCCCACGCTTGGGTCGACTGAACCGACGGCCTGAACTAGGAGGTTGACTTTCGCAGCGAGTTCACCGAGTTGTTCTTGAAGGACATTCATCGTGCCCCTCATGTCCTCATCCAGGACAGTGATCCTTTCGGCCAAGCTACCATACTCGTGCTCAACGTTCTCGAGGCGTTCGCCTAGTTGTGCCACTCCATCGACGATCCCGTCGAGATGGGCCATTTGAGCTTCAAGCAATTCGAGGCGATCCCTGGTTGTCTTTGGTGCTTGTTGGGCCTGTTGTTGGTCCGCAGTACTCGATTCCCTAGCCAGAATTCCCAAACGAATTATAGGAGCTAGAGACTTGCTCAGATACCCCGGCACGGATCTAGAGTTCTTGAAGGAATGAATTTGATTGAGAATTCTGTCAGGGTCCGAAGGACAGTTCCCTTGCTTCCTTAGCACTTCTTCTAGTTCCCCCTTTCTCACATATCAGTAATAAGATGCTGTGCTAGTGAGACTGATACGCCTTCCGCTTATCCCGCAACTGCCTCGTTCTCATCGATCTCCCGCTTGCTCATCAACGCCTGCTTCGATTTACGGGTAGAGCGGAAGCGAGGGGCTTGCTTCTGAACCAGCAACTGCTGCGTTCGTGAATCGAGAAGTTATTCCACTACGTCCATGTAAATAGGTGGATCAAACTATTCTACTAGGTCTATTCTTGCCCCTAGTAGCACCAGAAGCAGAGCATCCTTGTCTTTCTTTGAAAAACCTCCTCGCCGAAAGTCATCTATTCATTCATAGGATTAGAATGAATATGGACCCCGAATGAGTTACCCGCAGCCCGCTATCCGACGTGCTGCGATGCTAGCAGCACCGATCATCCTTTTCGATCATTCCATACCAACTCCACGTTTATACAACTATAACCCGTTATAGATATAGACAGACAAGCGCAGGAATGAGAGAGAAACTCAAAGATTACGACGATTTTGGGGGAGAAATGTTGACTTGAATGGCCGTAATGCCGACTAACACTCAAATAGAGTGAAAGGATGATGATGATCCTATAAGACTCTTCTTTCTACCCCAGCGGACATGGAATTGGACTTCGATAGCGATTGAACTATCAACTATCCGGGACTGATTCTGTTCCCAAAGAGGAATTCCGTCTTCTCGACCTAATTTATGGCAATGAGGTTCGTTCCATTTGCTTCAGTTGCTTCATGAGGGGTTTACGTTAATCATTATGTCAAATTCCCCTTGTTCAAACTCAATCCAGACAGAGAAGATCTCAATGAATGAGGATACTGATACTTCCTTATTAGCTTAGTGTTGGGAGCATGAGAATCCCCTTTTGTCCACGAAATGTATTTATATTGATTGAACTTCCTCTGCTTAAAACATCTCTACTGAATTGTATTGTATTCTTTATAAATGTTATCAGAGAAGAAGGTTCTTTATTGAACAGGAGCCGGCGGTCCGGCCAAGAATCAGGGAATTAATGTAAGGTGTATTTCAACAAATCTCTTTCTAATCGAAAGGGATATTGACGAACTAATGGTTGGTGCCTCTCAACGAGATAAAAGATCATGTTGATATTGGAACATTATTCTTTCCTAAAGCATCTTGCCCAGTGCAGAAAATGGAATATAGTCCCATCATTAATATAGATTGATCGGAATGTTGAGAAGGTTGGTTTCAAATGATGCTAAAGCCATTCGATTTAAGAAAGTCAAATAAAACATAATGAAATCTCAACTCCTCTAAGGAAGTTCACTCATAAGAATGAGGCAATGGTATGGGGTAATGTTAAAGAAGGGTCCTTTTTGGTAAGGAGTTAGAGAATCATATTTGTAAAGCTCATGTATTTATTTGACCAGATCCCAGACAGCCTTAAAGGATTTGAACTGGAGCAAAACCTCGGGGCTGTGGGAGCAGTGTTGTTGCGGGGAAAGCTACCAGTATGAAACCATGATGGGCCTACGGCGCGTGCGTCTGGTGGATTCAGGCTCCGAATGGTAGTGCGCGGCCTAACGCGGAGTACATCCATCCTTTCATCAGTCTTCCTTTGTGTATTACTCTTTTTTCAAGTAAGGAATGTCTCCAGCTCTCTTATAAGGCACGAGACCCTGTTCGGCGGGAAGTCTTTGGGCACGGTTAGAACCTTCAGCTCTCTCCATTCACTTCGCTCGTCACATATAGTAGAGCGGATTACCTTGAAAGACGAATGAAACTTGCGTTAATACAAAAAGGATGAGGGCTCCCCACCATCCATACCGTTACAACCTTTTTTAGGGGCCCCATAGGTACTATGACTTTTGGTCTACTACTGTTGCCCGTTGATCACAGACTAAAGGTATCTGGGACCATGTACCAACTAAAGAGTGGGGATAATAAGGAGAAAAACGCACCCAACAGATATCCACAGATCATAACCTGCTAGATAAACTAAGGGCAGGAACAGCGCTTAACCCAAATACAGACACATAGAATCATCAGAAGCTACAATCCCTTGGGAAACGCCTCGACTTAGATGGGCAGAACACCAAATAGAACTGACTTAGAGCGCTTACCGATAACACCAGTCCTTGTTCAATTCGCCTATTTTTGAAAGGGACCCTAAAAGAGAGTGCAGACCGCCCATGAGAACCATGCTCACAAGATAGATCAATAGAGACTTCTTTACTTACAGTGCCTCTTCGGCGAAAAGAAGGAGCTCCTTAAGACTAGGATTCTCTTACTTTCATTTAAGGCCAGAAAGAGATTGAACGAGGAAGAGGACACGCCAGTGCACTCGGCGGATTTGGACATGTCCGGTCGCCCACAAGGAGTAACCTCGCTCATGTACCACTTGAACTACAGTCCGTGACTCTATAGTTCAAGATCTGACGAGCACACAAGGAAGGCAACGGCATAGGTAGCTGAAAAGACTTGACTTGAGCGAGACTTGAAGCTACACTATTCACAGAGTTGAGACGGGGCTAGCTTGTGACTTAGGAAAGTCGCCGAGAGAACAACACACACGCACAAAGGATAAGGATCGCTCACTACTTCTTGACTTTAGCCTCTCCATACCGGGAACAAAAGCAACAAGAACAGACTTTGTCCTTTGTTCTCTGTCTTGAAGCCGGGTTCATCCTACTTGAATATCATTTACCCGGATGAGACAGTCCATCCTACTTTGATAATTGACCCAGAAGGAAACCTCAACTAACCAGCTTGGCTTACAGAAAACATACAAGCTACACACGTCTTAAACCCTTCCGCCTTGTAAGGCTCCACGTGGGGATTTTCGGCTCCTCGCCTCAACCGCAACTTGAACCCGAAAAAAAAGGTCATGTTGACCACTTATGCTTTCGGTTGAGCAACGACGGGTAGACCGCCTTCCGGTTATGTCTTACCAGGCCCCTACGCCTCGAACCAAACATCCTACCCTACTACTTAAAAGGGACAGAACGAGGTCGTGGAACATGCTGCCTACAACCAAAGAGAGTCACCTAATTCGGCCAATCTGGGGTTGGGACCCATGCAGAGATCCCAGTGTGTTTCCGATTCTTCTAACGCAGGTCAAGAGATTTGTGCGGCCCTTTCTTCTTCTGCTCCTTTATCCGCACTCGTTAGGGCGGTGGGTATCTATGACCCTATCTTTCTAGGACCCTATCTTTCTAGTTCCGTTCCGTCAAGTCCGTTTCCGGTAACTTGATCCATCCAAAGTTTTGGACACTGCTTCCGGATAAGGCATAAAAACCCTGCGACAGTGACAATCACAGTAACCTGAACTTAAACAGGGAGAAGAACTCACCTGAATATAAAAACATAACCAACCATGATTGCACCTCGCCTGTGACTCCTGGATGCGTAGAAACACAGAAAAGGCACACACCCGACGGAACTACATGAATCAAAGTTGCTCTTCATTCTACCCGTGCCCAAGGAACCTCCCCCGACGTGGGCCAATCTTGCCTTAGTGGAGCTGACTCCTTTTGTTATCTCACCTACTCTGCGCCCGAGAGCGCTTCAGAGAGAAAAAAAAAGCGGCGCAAGACTGATCCGGCCGAGCACGCTTTTGGTTTGAAAGGACAGGGTCTCGAATCACAAAGGGTCTCAAGGAACTGAACCTCATCCGCAGCGCACAAGTCGTGCTCACTGAACGTTATTGACGTCCATCTGCGAAACCAAGGAACCTTTCCAGATGCTCGCTTAAGTGCATCAAGCACTCAGGGCCCCGAGGTCTTGTCAGAGCCTCAGACCTACAGGTGCAGCTTTGGGAGGAATTTTTCCAAAGGTAATTGTTCACTGCAGTAGAAACTCTTTTGAAAGTCTCAGGAGAATTTGGCTAAGAGCCGCCTTGCTAAATGAGACCAAAAAAAAGACGTTCGCTTTAACATAACATGGACTTGTTACGGACAAGCTACCAGCCTAAGTTAGTTCAACCTTCTCAGGTTGAGCAGCTTTTTACCCACCCACCAAAAGAACCAATAGCCATGATTAAGCAAACACACGACAAACAGATAAGAAATCGCTCAAAAAAAAAAGGAGGTCGACACTTGACCTAGCCTATATATATGGACACGAACCTCTGATGTTGAGAGAAAGAAGAGCAAACTCTGAGACAAACAGAAAGAAGAAAAAGGGGGTTTGAAACCCTTCAAAATCCTCCATACAATCAACATTTCCTAAATCCAGTAGAAAAAATCCGCCTGAGAATGAAAACAACACGATAAGCACATTCCCTTACCCGCAGAAAAGACACTGACTGAAGTCAGGCAGACTACTACAACGAACAAATGCAGCTTTCCTTTATAGATTTTGAGCACGACGATAGCATGAAACTGAACTAAAGATAGACCTCCACTACTTTATTATATAGGGATTTCAACCTCCTTAGCGACTCTCTCGTGAATCTTGTTGTCGCACACACAAGAATCCCCCATGTTCTGATTGGAGCAAACCCCATCAACAACCGTCTCTTTGACGGCATTTACCCATTGATGGTTTATGCTCTCTATGGGGGTGAAGTTGATTACATCAGGGAGAAGTAACCACCAGACCGTAAAACCTATCATCAAACAATAAATAGGGAGAATAGCCCTCAATTTGAGTTTGCTCATAAGATTCTCAATATCATCCTCTACGTCATAAAAGACATCTGGACTTACATAACCTTTTATGCGCGAGCTGTCCCTTACTGCATTCAATAATGCAAACCCTTTCTCCGTCTCCATATGCTGGAACGCAGGAATGGTGGCTGGGCCGGTAGGCTCGACTGGACTTCAGAGGGACTGGTTGAGAAGAAGATTGCCCTCGGCCAGTGGTGGAGGGACAAGAGAACGTGGAGATTCGGACGGATCCGCTTTTCAAAAGAATGAGTCTGAAGAGGAGTAGGCTGCCTAGTTCGAATAATGGATTGTTGGTGCTTCTCACTCTGATTGATCGCTCGTACTTCCTTCTCTCCGATTGCTCCGGTTCGGCTCCACCAAATGATGGTTCGATATCAGCTTATAATGGATAGTAATGGGATTGGGAATCTCCGGGAGAAGGAGTTCTTTCTGGCACTCCGGTAGTGGATTCCTTTATATAAGGATTGACTGGATTCGGAATAAAGATATGGGCAACTGGACCGGGATAGCTCAGCTTAATGGCTTCCATCGGCACCAGATCCCCAGTATTCTCCAATTGCTGCTAATGATGGCCAATTGATATGAAGATGCACCTAAACTCTCAGATCCAAGTCATGCTGGCCCTTAATTAAGGGGGATGAGAATCTCGCTTTCATAATGGAACTACTCCTTACACTCCTTAATGAATGCAAGGGAGGCCCATCTGACTATAGCGGCTAATGCCTGCAAGCCTTCACCTTTCCTTAGAGCTGTTTACAATCTACCTGATTCCTTCCGTCACTTAGGGTACCACTTCACTAACTAAAATCAATCCGCTACAGAAGCAGGGATCCCATAAGCATTGCCCAATACAAATACCAGACCCTTACCCGCCGGATACAAAGGGAAGTTCAAGCGGAGACAGGGGATATCGAATCCATACCTTTAAAGACAAAAAGGATATCGACACCAAGACGGGATTGATCGATCGCTTTCCGTTCCCTTCCTGTTAGACATGCAGCTGGGTAAAGACTCTTTACTCGATACCCGAAAGTTATAGGCCTTCCCTGACTACGGCAATCACTCAGTGAAAAGCCCCCGCGGGTCAGGCACAGATCCACTGACCCGGGATACCTAGTTCCTTTCACTCACAAGAACAACAACTCACTATACCATAAAAGACTAAAAGAACTAGCCCAGCCTAGATAGTCAGTGTAAGTGGAACGTCACCCCCCCTGCTTCGCTTCCAAAGGGAATGGTCGCAGAGCTCCCTTGTTCCGCTATTTAGATTAAGGAACGACGGTCCATCTACAACCTTGCTAGGCAGGAGAAGCTGGCTAACTACTGTCCCAAACAGGCCCTGCAACCCCGACCATCACTATTTTATCTTGAGAATTAGCCCTCGACCTGATATACACAATTGGGGCAACCTCATTGGGACCACAGAACCACAGAGCAAGTACGCTCAAGAGAGAGACGTACCGAACTTATGGCCCACCATACTTCCTTGCGAACTGGACTCGCCAGCGCCTCCATCAGCTTTACTGAATCACCTAACCCGGACATTATATGAACATTTACTGACTACGCGCAAGAAGACAAGCAAGGCCACCCGGACCACACTAAAATAGAATAGACTCGCTATTAACTAGACTAGACTATACTTACGTACCGGGTGGATGCACTCACTCCTTCTACTGCATCTCCATGACCAAGGAGAGAACGAATCTTTATTAGAAGCGATAAACCGTTGCCTTCCTTGGCGGAACAAAATCACTAAACAACACACATACAACTTGCTCGCAGTGCCAATCGCACAGTCTTATACGGGGTGGATTATCCGCCTTTCCAATCTTGCGCGTTCACCGGCTGTTACCACTTTCGGTGGCATCTCCAAGGAATCTTTCTGTGCTTAGGATCCGGTTTCTGCAATACCATCCTGAGAGCCAGAAGTCGTCTTGCAACATCCATCTTATATGACTCCCTTACTAGTGCTCACAGATTCCACACGCATTCTGTGGAAACTTCCTTGAACGGGTCACCAAGTCCTTCTTCCTTAGCTTCCTGTTAAACAGGTTGGTGAACAATCCCCTTATTCCGGTCTTGATCGGAGATGACGGAACTACATGAAAGAAAGACCTAGCCAGCCTATCAAACCAAGCAACCTAGCTGCCATCATCATTGGCCATTTCTCTGATCCGTATAAACATTGGGCCAGGCCAGGAAATAGTGGACTAAGGCTTGGTTTCGGCGGGTAGATTGAATCTTTTGCTTATCATTCTAGTAGCTCCAGTTGCCGGTAGGCTCGCCTCCCTACCGATGATCGGGAATAGTGGGCAGGATCTTGTTTACCAAGAGACCAATAGTAAAGAGGGCAACCTGCATCTTCCACAAGGACTTTCTGATTAGGATGAATGCCATCTGCTTTCCTAAAAGCAAGCACTGAGACAAGCAAGGCTGACAGAAGGGAATGGATAAGGACTTCCGTTCATAACGGAACGGAGGGGAAGGCTCTTTTGCATATCTTTTATCTTCAAAAGAAGGGGAACGAATCCAGTAAACTCTTTAGGAGTCACTCCTTCATCTGGAAGATGCCATCCCATCGCTATCCACTCTATCGGACCCAGTTGCGGAGGACGACAGCAATGTACGGAATGTCCGGTCTGGAATTGCAGGGTAGGCCGGTTCGGGAACTCCAGTTCTTGCTTCCTCCATTCTATCAATCAGGTCTGTAATAGAAGGCTGGCCTCTTTGCAGCCGTTCGGTCGGCTGAAAGCGAGTCGGCAGAAGCTTCCGCTCTTTCAAAGGATCTCGTACTATAGTATAGGCATACGGTGGCTAAGAGACTTTCTGCACTCAAGCAAGAGAGAAGGCTGCTGCAAGAGTCAACCTGTATGTAGGTCACGAATTCGCTTGCAGGGGAGATATCGTTGATTTGATGCGCAGGTACTTTGAAAGGCAAAGAGCCTATTTCAATTACACCACTGTCAGCGCGGTAAGCTAGGAATATGGTTTGACCACTGAACAGGCTTCAGATCACTAGATTGAAGTAAGCAAAGGTGAATGTGATCTAGTTGAGCTAGAAAGCACCGCCCAAAGCAAGCACCCCGTATGACCTACTTAGCTCTCGTCAGGTCGAATGGCATCCGCATCAGTTGTTTGCGGAGTCACCTTCCAAACCAATGACAGTAAAGGCGGACAGGGAGCAAAAGGTAAGGCCTGCACTCGACTCGAATAATAGGTTGAAGTCGCTAGCCAGTAGCTAGATAGGGCGAAGAAGCAACGGAACTAGACCTATGAAAAAGAAAGCTAATGCCGTACGAGGGGAAGGAGAGAGAGTGAACGAACAGCTCGGCTTGCCCGGAAAGAAGGGAGAAAAGCGCTTACCACAGAAAGAACAGAACACTCACTAAATCTCGATTAAAGAAAGACAACAGCGGAAGCAATAAGGCAGGCAGCCCAAACAGAGAATGCCAGCCGCTCTAGATGCTAAGACGCGGGGACTGCGTGCTTCGAGAGGGGGAGGATGCCTTAGCCGATGATTCGCCAGAGAGGCATGACCTCTCTCCCTTCCTCGCCAATCTTTGCAAGACCTTGCCTAACTCTCACCCTTGCCGTATTGCAGATATAACGTTGGCACCGGCAGCGGTGCCAGCGCATGGCAGATAGGAAGCCAGTCACTAAGGAACGGAACGGTGGAGCATAGTGAAAATGAAGCCGTTTAAGCTACGAAGTGCCCTATCTTAAGGTCTTTGCCTATCGGGCTAGATAAACTGACCTTTCTCAGCCCTAGGCATCCTCCATTAAACCCGTTTAGGGAAGGTAACCCATGTCAGGACGAGACATCACCATTCCTGGATTCGGGCAATGGGACAGGTTCACCCAAGAAGGGGAAAGGAATGTAATAGAATAGCCGCCTTGGCCCTAGAAGAGAAGAGATCGAACCTAAGAGCACAGAAAGCAGCTGAACCCCACTCGCTTCATTCTATCCTTTCAAGGATCAGGGACAGAGGGACAGACGCAAGTCGATACAACCAGAATAACTAACCAAAGTACGTTCAGTTTCATCACCCGGGCCGGACCGACAGCGGAAGCCTAGCACTAAGTGCAATCTCCAGCGATAACGGTCCCAAATGCATGAACGACGAATTGCCCGCCAACTATGAACGGTATAGAAGATTAACTTCGCGCATACATCGCGAACACGGCATAGACGCACCCCTTTTAAATAACAAGGCCATTGCTTGGCTGCTTTCTTAAGTGAATTGGGGGCAATAGCAGGTGTGAAGCAAGAAGGAAGAGAGGCCTGTCCACAAGCTTGATGTTCAAA
>JAYMFD010001640.1:0-5000 GCA_035771175.1 Paratinospora sagittata
AGCTGGCCAAAACCAATTGTCCGGGGGTTTTGCTGTTTGAAATGACATGTTGGGCATTCATTATTTTATTATGACTTTTATGGAACTTGTCTTATCAATACATTTCTTGGATGTCTTCTGCAACCCGACAACTGGATGGACTCACCATCGCCGACACATCAAAATGACGAACTTTATCCTGCTGGTGGCCACCTCAATGAAAGGGGCTGTCTCGAGTTGCGAAACCATGGGCATTGGGGCTCTTTCATACTGTCTTTGACACATTAGCAATCTCCTTCTCTGCTCCACAACTTATGATTGAGAGTTCATCCCTAGAGAATCAGAAGAATCTCTCGAGTAAACATTTGAAGTTCAGTCATTCGTTTAGGCCGAAATGAGAGCGCTGCAGTGCTTTCGAAAGTCCTCATTTCCTTTATTTAGTAGGCCTTCACTTCAAGCTTCTTTTCTTCTGAGTCTCAATCAGTGCAGGCCCCTAGTCAGTATGAAGGCTTATCCGCCTCTCGGCTTCTTCAAACTCTTTCTGTAACTCCGCCCATTTGAGCTTATTGGCAATCTCACAGGCATGCCCTGCATACTCCTTCTGTAGCTCAGCCAGGTGAGCCGTCTTTTCTATGAACTCTTTATATATCTTTAGCGATCCGCCGTGCTGTTTCCAAATCAAGTGCTGTAGCTTGAGGGGCACTCATCTGACTCATATGAACTCTAGCCTCGGCAGCCCCATAATCGCATCGCCTTCATCTTTGACCTGGGCTTATTCACCTGTGGAGTTCAGGCTGGAATAGAGAATGAACCCGTCTCATCTTTTTTTTTCGACGGGATCATCCGCTCCAGGAAGGTATATTGGATCCCCCAATTATTCAGACTCGATGGATTCTAAAGCGGAGCCCTTATCAATGTTGAATTGAGAAAGGGATTCAAGGCTGCAGTGATGAAGAATGATCAACAACAAGAACAGCCGCATTTATGAGTAAGATGCTGAAAGGGGCTGAATGGAAGTATACTTCCATGGAAAAACAAGCCCATGCTTTGCTTAAAGCAGTCAAAGACTGATGGGGGTATATCTTCACCTCACATATATGCTTATGTTCCTCATCCAGCTGTGAGGGATGTTCTATCCCAACAGGAGTGTTATGGGCCTAGAGCCCGAGATTGAAAAATCTTCTTGAATTCATTGAATTTCTTCATTTAAAATCCCGAGATTGATCGACGTTTGAATTGATTGATGGCTGAAAATTTACTTTTTGAGAAAGAAAGAAAATGGGACGGGTGGCTACGGTTCTGGGATGAAAAATAGCTCCAGTAGAGAGTTCGATCTGTGCTTATTTTTAGCGTATACAGACAGACACACGCTATTTTTCTTTCTCTAGGTTTCTTTAGTGTGGATTTCCTGTGTGGAGTCCCATTCCGCATCTCTTTATTCGGCCTGTTCTCGTACTAATCTGATTCGGGAAGAACAAATTCATTCACCCCTGCTGTTGATCCTTTTGGTACCTGAATCTCTGTCTTAATGACGATCAATGCATTCGTTATAGTCTCAGCATGACTTTGTTTTTCCTTATCATTCATTTTCACAAAAGCAAAAGCAGGCTAGATATGTCTTTATCTTTTGGTTATATACGTCAATAATCCGCTCGCTGTCTTTCTCTTTTTTCTGATCTTGATTTCGGGTTCTTCATTTTTTTGTGTACTCTGAAAAGTGGTGCATAATAATGAGTGATTCCCCTCTGATCTAGAGAGACTAAGATTCCCAATGTCAAACATGGTTTACTTATTCCTCGATTGATGACTGTGATTGTGATTTCTAGTTTCAGTAGTAGTGGAATCTTGTCTTTCTCCTATCACAGTTTCTTTCGTTTTTTGGCTTTGCTTGATAGCGAATAGTAAGTCGTCTGCGTATCTTACATATTGAAAGTGTTCTTCATCTTCATAAGTAGTCATTTTCAAATCGAATTGGTGCAAAAAGATATGAATAAGGACTGGTGAGTTTGAGCTTCCCTGCGGTATTCCCTTTTCGATAGCCCTGTGGTTTCTTCCTTGTTTCTCTCTTATATCTGTTTTTAGAAGAGTCTCAATCCAATTGAAAAAGGGTTCATCATCAATATATTGACTCAAGGCTGAAAGAAGTCTCAAGTGATCAATATTGTCAAAACAGGCCACGATGTCTGCTTTGATAAGTTAGTCAACTTCTCCCCTGACTACACGTTTCAATAGGCACGGTCCGGAATGTGACTAAGAGCATGGGCAATAAAGCTTTGAGTCCCTCTTCCTTTACGAAAACCATGTGCACTCTCTATGAGATTTCAAAGATCTCGTTCAAAATGAGGGAGATCGCATCCATAAGAATGATGTCCTTCTTATGGGGTTGAGTAATTGGTCGTAGCTCTCCAGTTCTTCCAGGTTTCTTGGGTTTTGGAATATACGATCTATACATAGTAGAAAAGTGAAAGGAAGATCCTATTAATGCTCTCTGAATCTGTTGATAATCAGATTCCAGTATATCATGGATTGGTTCCTCCTTAAATAATGCATCTATTTTAAGAATTCACCTTTCCATCAAATGCGCTACCTTAGTATGTTTGATGTTTGTCATGTTTGTTTTCTTTCTGTTAGTTCAGTTCTGTTAGGTTCTTCCCTTGCTGCCTTTCCGCCTTCCCTCTTAGCTGCCAAGCTTGGTCGTCAGGTATCACTTCCTCCCCTTAACACAAGACAGAGCTTCAGCTGGGACTCCTCGGGTGAGGGGGCCAAGCTGAAGCGAGTGAAGGTAGTACTAAAGAAGGGTAACCCGCTAAAGTCAGCAGCAAGCTGTTAGCTTCAGGTCTGGTGTGAGTCTGAAGCTGCTAAGCTGCCTGATTGCAGGTCGTCGGGTAAGACCCTCCTCTTTCAAGCAGTAAAGCTAGGTCGTCGGGTAAACCCTCCTCCCCTTCTTTGAACACCAGACAGAGCGGAAGCGAAGTACTCCCTGGTAAGGAGTACGAGCTGGACTTTTTCCCCGATTTTTGAATCGAATCATTGATTTTTCTAGTGTAGTGTAGTCAGGCAAAATGAATAAACAAGCTTTTCTTTCGAAGATGCCTCTGCTGATCGTAGAACTTTTACGCGAATATATATGAAAAATGAATAAACGATCTTTTCTTTCGATAAGGCCTCTGTTGATCTTGGAACTTTCACGCGAATATATATGAGATTTGAATCATCTTGTTCTATGCTCTCTTGCTTTCAGTACTGCCTTTCCCCTGATGTTCTGTTCCTGTTTACTCTGTTCTTTCCTGGCCGTAGATCGCTGCTAACGAGCGATCGGAATAAGGCCAGTACCGCTCTAATATGGAGGCGCTTCATGCTTCGATTACCAATCGCACAAAAGACAAGCGATAGATAGCGCTCTCTATCCACTAACGGGTGCACTGCCCTTACTAGTGCGGATAGAGAGACGGTGTCGCTGCCTTGCCATGTTTCTGAAACCGGAAGCAAATCCCCCTCGGTTTCCAATTCCAGCCGTATGGCTACGGTTTTGATCCTGACTAGTCGTTTAGTTTCAGAGTATATCTTTCGGATGTTCAGTTTCATACTTGGTTAGATAGGACAAAACCACCCTAAGCTAAGATAGAACTCTTGATTTTTAGTTGGTATTGCTTTCTTTATCAATCAAGCAATTACCTTATAGTGGATATATAGTTACAAATCAAAATCTTTTTCCGCATTTTGATTTCGCTTTCTATTATTAAGCAGGACTAGCTTGCTTGGAGGGCATATCCTTCCTGGTCTATTGTAGGATTGCCTTTCTTCTTTCAAGTTCAAGTACCTCACCTTTAAGTCGTGTAAGTCATGTCTATAATTATGAGAGACTAAAGTAAAGAAGGGAAAAGAAAGAGAAAAGAAAAGAGAAAGGAAAAGGAAAATCAAAGACTAGGCGTGCAGGATTTCCCTAACTATATCACAGGTTTCGTGAGTGATCGATGGGATGGACCCCGTGTCCTCTCTTCATAATGAATAGGCTTGATAATATACGCCGGCAATGAGAATAGCAAAACGTTCATAGTCGAATCCTCTTTGAAGGGGGTTCCTGTCCGGGGGGCGGGGTCAGATAAAGACTGACTCGGTCGCTTCCATTAGATTGGATTCCGTGTAGTCAGGCTACACGCGTCTGGAAAGCTACGAAGGAAGGTGAGTCACCGGGATGGAAGGATTCAATCCAGCCGAAGGGGGGAACCTTCGGCTACCTTGATCCAATTTACTTAACTTAACGGGGCCGCCCGTTTCAGGAATGATTGTCCCGAAAAGGGGCCGGGAAACATGCCCCAGCTTTAGCTCAGGCTCTCAGACGAGCGCCCGCCACAGGTTACGGCCCCCCTACATACACCCATACACCAATGTTCCCACCCTGGTTGGTAGGCCTTGCTCCCTTGATTCTTATCCCCAAGCCGGCTAACCCACGCAACTAGCCCCATTATTGGGATGCTCAAGCTCAATATCATATTGGTTGTGTTCTACCAACGAGGTTAGGCTCCTGCCTAAAGAAAGCACTGAGAAAGGGAGAAGTGTTCCATATAGATTCGTATATATACAGTGGTGCTATATGATCTTTCGCTATGGGTCTCGTATAGTGTGCTTGCTATATTGAGTATATATACGAGTCACGAGTAAGAGGAGGTGGTAACGGTCGATTGATGTTCATATTGGAGTATTTGCTGACTTCAGCGTCACATCAAGGTGACAGGATTCGAACCTATGGCCCTCTGTACCCAAAACAGATGCGCTGACCAGACTGCGCTACACCTCGCGCGCGGAGTCGATGAACCAACCGATGAACAGCAAAACCGATTAGGATCTTAGGGTCGTCTTTCTTACTTATTACTATACTATAAGTACTAGTCTTAGGCCTTTGGCTTATGAAGAGGGGGCCCTTCCGAACCACTTTCCTTTCCGGTAATACGACCCAGGGCTCTCTCTGATCGAAATGTGGGCTCACTGAGACTCGCATTTCGATAGTGTGAAAAGAAAAC